>JACATO010002103.1:1800000-2062320 GCA_018389105.1 Nautilus pompilius
TCTCGTTATCAATGCTCAGCTTACATACTTCTGTAAATTAAAGGTAATGTGTTTACTAGAAATTTACAAATCTATCTAAGCAAAAAAAAAAAGAACAATTAAATACTTTGTTGTGGCACTACTACATCCAATTTACAAAACTGTTTTTCTAAAGTTTACAAGTTTATTAGCAAGAATTTTTTAAAGCTTATATCAACACTTTCTAACATAGTTTTAAACACTACAGGCTGCCATTTTGTTGTCATATGACTAGAAATGGAGATGTCATGTTGATGTTTTATTAAGCATAATCAATCAATATGATTTCTCATTTTGTACTATAGATGACTTGGTGGAAGATATTCAAAGGCGAGTTCATCTAAGTGGATGGGCTGTATTATAGCCACAATGTCGTTACTCACTAGGATGCTGTCAATGAAATAAACACTGGCAATAGTGAAATTTACTATAACTACCTTATCAGACATTGCCATATAGTTTACTATCACATTTTGCATTTTAAGATCAGTTAACTATTAGATATCCACATACTATGATTGTTCGATTGACTCTTAGCTAGTTATGATTATGCAATTGTAACCATAATATGAGCTTTAGCAGTTTTTCTTTTTTAAACGCAATTTAGTTTCTCTTCACTTATTTGTCCTAGTGCCACTGTCCCCTATTAACCATAATGAACAATCGCTTGCATGATTACACTTCCTAGTTACTTTTTATTCTATTCCACTATCTTAATTAAATCCAAATGAAACAGCTACTGTTTATTCATTTCTCGTTTCCATAGTAATGATGATTACATCAATTGTGGCCTTTAATAGTAAGATTAGAATTATCAGAGTAAATGAACAAGTAATTGTACATCGTAAATACTTTCTGATTTAAGGGTCACCTGCTCAAAATCTGAGTGTTTGCCACTTTTTTCTTTTTTTGTAAAATGTTATTAAGTAAAAAAGCAACAACAAAAAAACCTTAGTTATTCACCTACCTTGACAGTTTATTTCTAAACTAAATTTCAAAAAATAGCTTCAGTAAACCCTTTTGTTTTCATTTTTTCATGGCAACCTTAGTACATTTATCTCATTCAGATTACGTAAAACTTGGCACAGTCCCTGTGGTGCGGGACCGGCAGAACAACCCCGGCAGTTAATGCAATAGCATAAAATTCTTTTTTTGGTTTTACTGTTCTAAAAATTTTATTTTTTATATCATAAAATAACAACTTGGGACGGACAGAAATTGTTGTGATGTTTCATAGGTACTTTGCTAAATATCATCGTTTCCATGGTAACAAGGTGAATAAAATTGGCCGATCTACTTTTGATTGTGTGTGAGCTCGTTTTTTTTTTTTTTAATTACTTTTGCATTTTAGTTCAATAGAGCTTTTGTTTGCTTCCCCCAAAAGTGCTTAAAGATAAAGGAATCTCAGCTTCTTATAACAGCAGATTTCTCTTACAGGAAAAAACTAACTATTCACAAGTGATGATAAGACATTTTAGCAGAGAACATTTTTGATTAATTACTAGTTGATAACACTTTTTAGACATTTGCATTCATTTTTTCTAAGTAAAGATTTTATTAAGTTAAGATTAACTGCAAAATTGTAAAAAGATATAGAGGAAATCAATTTAAGTGATATTTGACAATAAGAATGGAGCAGAGCTATTTGTATATACGCCTTCATTTGTATCAGTTTGAGTCGAGTAATGTTTGATCCTCAAACTATGGAACCATAGGAACGATAGTTTTGTTCCCATGTTGCTGCCTGATATTTTATTCACAGAATAATACACCATAAACACGTATATACAAGCAGCTTTATTTCCTTATATTTGATACCCAGATTAGTACACCATAGACATGACAGCTTTGTTTTCTTGAGTGATATTTGATCCTAGACTAGTACACAAATAGCTTTGTTGTTGGTTCTTTGATCCTGGGACTAAGCTACCATATATATATATATACACACACACACACATGCACACGCACACAACTAACTGTTTCTTTTCTTCCTAAGTTATATTTGACTCTGAAACAAAGAAAACACCATAGATTTGTATACATAAGCAGTTTTGTTCCCATTTTCTTATGAATGACATTTGATTTGCAATCTACACAAACAGCTTTGTTCTCTTGCTGTTGACTGAGATTTGGCCACACACACTGAGGTACCATGATCTTTAAACTGACCTTTGACACTTCTAGGTGTGCCAGCTAACCCTTCTATCAAGCCCAGCACACTGGCTTTGAACTAATGCTACAGAAAATTAACATTTGACACACTTTCTGTTTTACTATGACATCTTCCACAAAATATCAGCAGGCTTTTTGTTGACAAGAAGTTTCCTTTTTTTTTTTTTGCAGGCCAAGAAACAGGAGTTGCATTTCTTCTTTCATAAAACTTCGACAACTATCAACACAATCGTCTCTCTCTCTCTCTCTCACACCATGCTTTTGTTAAACTTTCTGCTAGTGTTATTTATTTTTTTCTCTCATTCTGATGACAGACTTTTTTCATTGTATTTTATGAATGCCATGACATTTAGGATATCATATCTAACTTCTAGAAGATTCATGATGCAATGCTGCAGTGTGCATTTTTATGTAAGTATTTTGCACTGCAAATCTGCTTATTTCATGTATTTTTGGCTCATATTATTGGGACTTAGGTTTCTTTTTTCTGTCCAGACATTTTAATATCATGTACATGGAATGGAGTTACAAGATGTTGTATGTTAAGTAAGCTGTGTTGCCATCTTAATGCATTGTTTATCATTTGGTTTATATTTTTTTATGAGTAGACTTTGTTTATATTCGAAGTTACACAGTTAATTACAGTCTTGATGCTGCCATATTACCCAAAACTTGTGTGGTTGAGAGAAACATTAACAGAATGTAAAGTTTTCTAAAGAAGATGTAGGTGGTACATGGTAGTATGATAAATAAGGGGCATTCAAATAAAACCAAGCCGGGTACAGTTCTCTCTTCATCTGGATTTTATTGAATGTCACCATTATCTTAACTGTGAAATTAATAATTAGATTGTTTTACTTTGTTTTTGTTTTTCTTAATTTAGTATGGAAGACCAAACTGCACATAGCAACAATCATTTCATAATAGTGTTTGCATATGTTTCTGTTGTCTTTACTCTGACTTTTCTAAAAAATTTAAATTTTGAAGTTGTTCTGCTGCAAAAAAAATGCAATGCTATTGATTCAGGAGCAGACTGTCATGGTGGAGACCAGCAAGTTGCTGAGATATTAGCAGGAGGCAGTGGGTAGCTAGCTCTGTTCTTGACTGACTCGCCCACCAGACCGAACTAGGTAGACTCTGGCCGTGGCCTTCAGGGAACTGGCTCCAACTACCCCACCTACTCCCATTCTTCATAGGAAAACAGGCATATGATTACACATTATACCACAAGAAAAACTAACGCACTAGCCACACACACGGAGGTTATAAAGTTGACTCTTTTCAATTTGGTTAACTAGGATTTAGCTGGTTGTTTTTTATTTTTTATCTTATTGTGTAGGCAAACCCCTTATAGCGTTCTTTATCCTGGAAGAAAATTCCTACACATTATAATGGCTGCCTATGGTGTTCTGTTTACCAAGAATGCATCATGAGCACTATAAGAGCTTTGTTTGTATTAAAATGAGTTATTTCAACATTTTTTAGTATCTCCGTAGATTTTAAATAAATATCTACTGATTGTTTTACTTTTTTAGGATTTTGTTATACTTTTATGTTTATTCAAATTTTATAAATAATAATAATAATAATTTTATTATCTTACACATCTGCTGCTGCTGCTGCTTAGACTCTTCTCTTTACAAAAAGTCTCATGGTTATTAGATGTATGAAGGGGGCTACTTGCTGCAACAAGAGGGAATTTTCAGATTGTGCACATGTTCCAAGTAGTCCTTCCTCCACCCCTGTTGTTTGTAATTCTTCTATTGTCTTTTCTGGGATCTTATTCTAGTTTTGTACTGCTGTTGTTGCTTCATAAGCTCGGGTGCACCAATCACCATTGGAATTGTTTGTTTTAATTTTCCACATTCTGGGGACTTTCTTCCTTTTTTTTTCCTTTTGAGTCTCCCTACTTTTAATGGATTCATTTCTCTCAGATGATGTGAATATGTCGGTTGTTGAGAATTTTTTCTGCTTCCTGTCATTTATGACGATATTTGCTTTTATTTCTGTCATTGTGTGAAAGCATATTTCTTGAAGAGTCACCTTGTCATCTTGCATTGTCTATGATTGATGCTCATAACACTTAACTGTTGTTAGCAGGCTATATTGTTTACCCACTTTCCAGTGGATGTAGCTTGCAGACTTATTCATTCCTGACTAATTCTGGGCACTCTGCTACTATATGGTTAGTATGCTATAGCTATTATTATATTATTATTATTATTATTATTATTATTATTATTATTATTATTATCATTCACCAGTTTCCTAAGATATGACAGTTTGGGGCAATGGTATATAGCTCCAGACCCAGCAGGAGAAACAAATTCCTGGATGGGCATTAAATTTTCTCAACATAAGAAAAATCATAATAGAAAGACGGGGGCCAGAATTCAAACTGTTACCACAGTAGGTCTGACGCAATCTAGCCACGTAAATGGGGCCTGCAACTAAAAGATTCAGACCACGACTCCTGTGGTAGCATGCCACAAGGAGTAAATGTTTTGTTTGTGTTTTAAATAAAGAAACATAAGAACATGTAGCAAACCCAGCATTATAGCAGCACTCTAGACTATACAGACATTATCTAAATATCTAAATATGAGATAGTTCTGTTTGCACTCAAGAGAAGAAAAAAAAATCATTTTAAATACAATTTGTTCAACTTAAACTTAGTTGTGCTGTTTACATACATGCCCTGCATAGGGAGAAATAGAGAATTCCATATAGGGTCAAAACCTTGCTGATCTTCGAAATTGTATTGAGAAATGTTGAAGTTAATAATTTGAGTGCCAGATTCTCAAAGCCAGTTCTGGATAGAAATGGAAGCAAGCTGGAGTATTTGGAACAAAGGCACCTCATGTATATGAGAGAGCAGCAGTACAGAGCGAAATTAAACCATGTGACCACTTGGTTCCTAGACCCCTTAAGAACTGAACTCATGCTTTCCTTATGATGCTAACATTATATAAACTTAAGGGCCCCTACTAAAATCTTGACTATCATATATTACCAACATAAATAATCATTTCAGTAGTTTTCTCCCACTGATTAAATGATTTGTAATTAAACTATTGTTATATATGTGAGATTTATAAAAGAAGAGAATGGGAATGGTAGTAGTGATTAAGTTAGTCACACAATAAAAATGATAGCTTTTCCAACACACTTGAACATCCATGAATCATACAAGTAGGGAGAGATGATTTCTCTTTCATCTCCTCACCCCCCCCTTTTTTTTTCATTTTGATATTAATTTTAGCCTCTGAATAGCTATCTAGTATTTCAACATAAGTTTTCTAAACATTGCTCTGGACTTTCTGGTTCTGGCATTTCAGTGATTTTATTTTTACCAGTGACTGGTGTTTCCATACATTTTTACTTTAGATAGACTCAAAAAAGACAGCACTGGTTTGTTATGGGTAAGATGCCCAACAATGGTGATCAAGGTTAATAACCTAAACAGTGTAATGAACCAGTTCTTCATTGTTCATTTACTGCCTAATTAATAATCATGAAACAGATAAATGTACTTGATTGTGACAGATTTAGGTTTGTTTTAAATAATTCACTTACCATAAAGAGGAGAAGAAATTAATGAATACTTCTAAATGTTTATAATAAAAATAAATGTGATGCATCATGAATATACATTTGTTCATAATGTCTTATGAGTTATAGAAATTGTCTCCTTTCTAAATGATAAACAACAACAAAATTGGCACATCTTTCCAAGCTGTTGATCTGAGTTTTCTTTCATTGTGTGTCTGTCTACAGTATTACTGTTTCTGATTGCAGTCAGACATTGCTTCACTGTGCTTCTCAAGAACCAAGTGTTATTGCCAACAATAAAGCAGTGGAAAGAAGCCTGAAATAACCTGATTTTATCAAATCATACATCGTCAAAAGTCCTAAAACTCCAATTAAGAACAGCCTTATATACGAAATTTATATTGAAAGTAAATTTTCATGTTAATATAGCTTGCATTTTCAGTGGTTAGACTATTGATCTGCAAAGGTTTAAGGACCTAATTTTGAATCCAAGACTAACTCAGTTTTGTATAATGGTTTCTTTTCATCACCTCTACATCAACCTGGTCCTTTGAAGATTTATTTGGGTGCTTTGGTTTTCCCTCACATCTGGAAATGAAGAGTTATAGTAGGTACTTTAGCTCATGCCCTTCTATCCTGAGATGTGGTAATGCAACCCAGTCAGTATCTAAGCACACAATCTCTAATCTTGTAACCAAACTAGGGTCCTCAACACTGTAACTGGGAAGCACATGATGATGATTCAATAGCAAGGTATCTATATCCACACATGCACATTTCTTTTGTTTCTACTTCACTCTGACATTTTGTCGGTGGAACTAGTAGATAGAAAACAACATAACATCCATGGTTGAGACAGACAGTTCTCCATATTTATGAATTATTCCATTTTGAAAACCAAAAAAATATTTACTGCTTTGATTAAAGTGGAAATCTCAGCTGGACTGGCTGGCACCTAAGTATCTGTATGTTGGTTTGGAGCTCAAAAATTTGATCTTACGAATAAACAGCCATTTTTAAAAAGCAGTCACTAAGTACACAGCACTATTTGTTGACTTAAAGAAAAGTTATATATGGTTTAAATCATGGTCTAAATGGCATAACAAAAACTCAGCACGGGGAAAGAGCACTGGCACCCACCTTCAGCCTTGCTATAGAGCAGTCTCATGGTGTACCTGTTCTGATTCCACCTTTTAAAAATGTACACATTTGTTTTTTTAGGTGTTAGCACAATTTATTCACTAAAAACGGAAGCTTTGTGCAGAGTGAGGGTTCTTGTATAGTCACAAAACTTGGCAATCGAGGGATGTTCAAATGAAGCTGGCTGAAAACAGAATCATTGTAATTACATTCAGTCTTCAGACTTCAATTTTGATTTGAGCTCAATCACAAAGTCTGTCAAATTCTAATGCTAATTTACCCAAACAACATAATTTAAGGCATACATAATCTGGAACAATTCCAACCATCCAATAATTAAGGATTCATTCTCATAATGCAATGCTCTCAATAATTCCTGTTTCTTTCTCCTAAATTAAACAAGACCCATTCCTCCTCCCTCCCTCCCTTGTAACTATTGTTGTCTTTGTCATGTTCAAGATCCACATCATTAAATCTGTTATTTTTCTTGGTAGTCAACTTTTACTTGACTGGATCCTTGTATCAGCTTCTAAAATGTTGCATTTTGAAAATGTCATATTTATTATTTGTACAGACAAACCTGCTTCATGCAATCCCCTTTTAAGCTACAGCTTAAAATTTTCATGACAGAATTTAAGGATCAACCATCATAGAACAAATGTAAACTAGTGGATGGGCTAAAATGTGACCATTATCAAGTGCTATGGGAACCCCCCTTCTCAAGGTTTTCGCTGCTTTACTTAGAAATTAAAGCAAAACTAGACTCATAAGACCCTTCTGTATGTGGAGTTTAAAATCCCTTATTTATCCTTAATGTTTTTATGACTCACTACATAACCTAATTTTATATACAGCATCAGAAACTAATTTAAATGGCTGTACTTGACAGCATGGTAAAGTATACCTTTATCTGTTTCTTTGTTATAACAATATGACATTGAAGTTAGTTACCTGCTTTTACCCTAATTATGGCACAGAACCATCACTTAAATCTGAGTTACTAATTGTTTATGGTGATGCCATCTATGAATAAATATTAGCTTCCTTCTTCTAACTCATGATACTAAATGATCACCACATAACCATATAAGCAAATTTGAAATGTTTGACACTATGCTAATGTGGTTAATTTGCTGGCTTCATTGAGTTATCTTGAGTTGCCAAAGTTTCTTCCCACATCTAAAAATGAAACGTTCTAGTGGGAATTTTCAGTAGGTTACTGCTCCCACAGGGGATTAGAGGGCAAAAGATTGTGAATCCATCACTTCTATAAACAATTCATGCGTGAGTTCTGCCAGTGAGGAAACAGCATTAGCAGAGTCGTCTTTGGCTGTGTAGGGCAGTGTTGAAAACATTTATCAAAATGATTTTTTGTTGTGCATCAAATAATTTAATTTTCATTAGAGATCATTTTAGTGCTTATTCTATGGCACTTTGTTAAATTTTTTTTATTATTATTGTTACTCGATTCAACAAGCCTTATGACTTCTGGCAATGTAAACAACAGCATGTGACTTATAATTTTGGGAATTAATATAATATCAACTGAAATCTTTGTTTCAAAGTTCAGCTATATCAGGAAATACATATAGCACAGAAGCATCTTTTACTATGTTATCAGTGCAGCTGTCACCATGATCTTTTTCCCATTGGTGTTTTTGAAGTCTGATTGATTGAGGAAGTTTCTCTTCCCATCACCTGATAATAGGCTTAACGTTTTGGTTTGGATTTTCAGATAGCTTTTATTAATGGCAGGGAATATTATTGCTACACTTATTAACATGATACAAAGGCCGAACCAATACACAAGCTGCCAAAATCAATAACACAGGAACAAAGTAAAGGGGAGAAGCTTTGTGATGCAATCTATATTTAGAATGACAGATTAAGGTTTGTTGAGTTAAAAGATTGGTTCAGAATTACTAAAATCAAAGAGAGTCTTGGATTTGAAGTTTGCAAATGGAACTTTGAAGTTGCTTGACATCATTTGTGTGAAAAATGCACCACCTGTTAAAAATGGCAATTAAACACCAATTTCTTAATGTTATTGTATGCTAAGAGAATTGTGTCAAAGAACTACTTGTGTGTGGCAATGACATCCTGCTGATCATATTAGCCCATATAATTTTGTTTGTAATATAATTGTATCAAGAAATGGATATTTAAAATTTGGGCTTGCATCCAATTCTGCATATTTTTAATCTTGGCTGTCAGGTATAAATTTTCCATGATTCAAACATTGGGTTGTGTGAAAATGTGTGTTTTTAACAGATTGGTCAAAGACAGCTGGTCAGCACCAGTAGTAGGTAGGTTGACTGAATTTGTCATAAATCTTTAAGAGAATCAACTGCATTTTTTTAAAAATTATTTTATAAACTTTTTTCTTCTTTTTTTTTTTGCAACTCAGATATTATTAGTGAATGCTCTTTCTTTTGTCTGATTTAGCTTGTTCATCAAGGTGATCCTTTAATATCCAAATACATGAGTTAATAAAACAGGCAACAACCCACACAGGATTATCTGTCAAGTTTACATAGTAACACACACAAACTATAAAAATGTTATTTTCTAAATATCTGGTGTTTTAATGAGTATTTTGGCCATAGACATCTGCAGGATTCGGCAAAGCACGAATATGAAACCCTGACTAGGAGCTGGGGTTGAAAGTGGACATGTCCTACATTGTGGTGTATGAATTTCAAGTTTCTGTTAGCAGAAATCACTTTTGGAGATCATACTGAATCCAGACTTTGCCAAGTTTCCAAGCTTTCAAAAAAAAAAAAATTAATTAAATGGAAACCTGATATTTTTTTATTTTTTTTGGTGCATCACCAGCATTGTCTGTGCTCCGCAGATGGTTAAAGGATTCTATTATTTTGTTTAAAACCATAGTGGTAATAAAATACAACATGGTTCCTTTTAATGTTAAGGAATCTTTCACTTAGCACACGACTTTAGCGAAACAACTATTTTATTTTGTTGTTACACTGTCGTTCTTCTGAATTTATAATTAGTTTTTCTTTTTTGTCTCTGATTTACGTCTACCTGCTTATTATGCATATACCTGAATCATCCGCAAACAAGTTGTCTCTTGCATACTTGGTGATACAAATACCTAATGTATTGATCTGCTTTATCTGGACTATTTTCGATGGGCCTGCTTCTAATTCTGGACTAGCACAGAGAAAAGAGCCTAATCCATCAGTTGGAGAACTAATATATTTTAGAAGTAGTTGGTAGCTTTATAGAATTAGCACCACTTCTTTGATCACAGGAGATTGCCTATTGGTACTCTAATACTAGAAAAAAAACCAATGTAGAACTGGGAAAACCTTTTGTTATATTAAAATTGGGGAAGTATAAAGGGAAAATGCTATTATTCAATTATTGTGATAGAGAAGCATTGAACACTAAAAGTTAAAAATCAGTAAAAACTTTTATTAAATCTTTTTTTTTTATGTAGGCTCAAACCTGTGTACAGAAAATAAAAGATTGGCTTTGTTAAAAAAAAATTAAAAATATCAGTTAAGTGTCAATTCCTTTTTGTCATTTTTTTTTCCACTCAAAGGTAACTGGTGGCGGAAATATTAAGTGTTTTTCTTTCTTTATCAGCAATTTTTGGATTTAATTTGAATCTTATATGGACATACATGTATCATTGTCCAATCTCCTCTCTGGTTTGGTATGTTGCTTTCTTTCCTGAAAGATGGGATCTGCTTTTATTTAAACAAAAAATCAAAACAACTTTTCTACTCTTAAGACTTTTAATAGTCTTTTATACTGAAGACTCTATTTTCCCATCATGAAATTTCTGCACAACTGTTTTTTTTTATTTTTTTAAATAACTGTCTTTATACAAATAACATTTAGCAGATCCAAACTTATTTTTACAACAACACTATGTGCTAATGTACAAAAATCATCTGAATAACAGGCATTTGGTCATTCTGGAATTTTGTAAAATACCAAACCTCAACAAACATTTAATGTGATCTCTCATCTCGTGTGAATTTTTTTGTTCCCTCATGGGTAATAGAAGCCATTGTCTCTCATTGGAATGAAATTTACATTTGTAGATCTCATGGAGAATAGAGAGAAGAAACTGCAAAGATTTTATGATGATAAAATTGACTGAGTTGTCATCACCACCTCTTTATTTAAGTGATCTTTTTAGCCAACAATTTTGAAATCCCTGATTCCCTGTGTTTTGCTTTCCTTTAAACTATTGATCGTGATACTTTTATTGATTTAATTGTCTAGCATTAATTCCCTATACTCCTATTTTATGTATTTTAGTGTTGTCCCTTCCTGAAAGTAATTTGTGTTTTCAGCATGAAGTATAAAGTCTACAGCATTCTGAACTCTCCAGGTATGCTTCTGCCATCCAGAAGTAAATGGTCTTTAAAAGAACTAAAAAAACTTGGAAATTTTTTTAAAATCAGAAATAAATAATTAAGTAAATGTACACTAGCTCTGTTACAAATGATGCGATTGGTATTTTGTTTCCTGGAGTTGTTATCCTTATACAAATTAACCTTGACCTTGTTTATATTTGCTGCATGAAAAAAGAAGTGTGAAAATGAAATTTAAAATTTTTTAGGTAATATTAACTCATTCTCAATCAAATGCAACTCAGATGTAAGGCATGAAGGTGGATCATCAAATACTGTAAGTTAAGTCAAATGGAGAATTTTTAAAGATCTCAGTTACTGTTGTTGTTAAAATTTTCTTATGTCCACTGTACCCAAGGGAACAATTTTTATTAAATATGGACACATGAATTTACCACTTTGGAAGCCGCCTGTATCTGTGCATTGCCTGGCTCTACCCAGCTCCCACCACACACTTGCAACTTCACACACGTACCCCAACAATTGCACACACCCCCCAAAAAAAGTTTAGGTTAGGTGTGTCAAGACCGGTTTCGGACTTGACGTGCTGAGGCATTTTTTCCCAAGATTGGTGTTTGGCTGGGGAAGCGATCACTCTAGGGGGGAGGGGCATTCGTGTCCCACACCCTGGTCGCTTCGGCGGCCGGTTACACAAGGTGTTTCGGCACCTCAACCCGGCCTTTTAGGAAAAAGAAAAAAGAAGTTTTAGCACAGAAAGATCATAATAGTGCTTCTGTATAGGAGGAAACTTGATTATCCACATAGATACCATATAAAAGACCCATTTGGCCTGACTAGCACAGAAAGAAAATTCATGATGGGGTCAAGAATCTAACCTGGATACTTGTACAACAAGCAGGACTGTTTTATCCAATGAGCAAAAAGGCCCACCTTATTTGCAAGAAAAAGGAGGATAAGAAACCTCTGATTTAATTAATGCACTCTTGTAGGATCTTTGTCAAATGGCATATAGTATCTTCTCCCATAATTCTTTATTTGTTTTGCATACTGGATGTTTTGGAGTCTCTCAGAGATTTTGTCCAGCAATAAAGTGATAGATTTGTTGAAGCTGTCAATGGTGTTTCAGGAACAAAAATGTATGTTGTGGTTCTGCACCAAGCTTATCATTGGAATTGTAATGTGCATCAATAGCCACTTCGATTAAGGCCATGTAGAAGAAGCTGAGGCTGAGCTGACCCCCAAAAGATGCTTTTGATAATCCTGGAACATCTGCTAGCAGACTATAGAGAGGTGTGTGATCGATTTGGATTCCTTATAAATTTTCTAATGATGGGCTATGTTTCCATTAGAATTTCTGCAAGTAAATTTGTTGGACTTCTACAAATGCAATGTGGTAATCGACTTTGGTGATGAGCTAATTCAGTTCCATCCATCTGTCTCGCTCTCTCTCTTTGTTATGAAGATCTATCTCGCACTAATGATCGCTAACTATTCTGCTGAACAATCTTTTTTGAAATTGAAGCTGATCAAAAAAACTTTCATTGGACTAACCCAAAGTCGTCCTTCAAATCTGACCATAGACATACTTCATAGTCTTGACTACACAGACATTATTCACACATTTGCCAGCCAAAAGTCTCACACAGCATTGTTTTTAAATAAATTTTATACATATTTGATTTTGCTATATTCTTAAAATAAGGGGTAAATAAGGGGCCCATGCACTGAGGTTTGCCCAGGGCCTGGTGTGTTTAAATTGGCCCTAGCAACAAGGTTGAATATTAAATACTCAGCCAATTTGTCTGATATGATAAAACCAACAGTATTTATCTTTCAAGAAAGCTGTTTACATTGTCCTTATAAATTGTCTAAAACTACTACTACTCATGTTTTCTGAGCATAACAGGAAGAGAAGAAATGATAGTGTCAAATTATTTTGGACCACGTACTTGACATTTGCAGAGTCAGTCTTCTACTTTGCTGCTTGTTAATGATCAATTTGTCAATAATGTCATGTTATCATAATACATTTTAGTTTGGGACTATGTTAAAAGTCTCAGTTAATTCATGCCTTTAACCCACTGTCTGAAGAGAAAATATTTAACTAATGGTTTCTTTTTATAGGTATTTTCTTTTTCTTTGAATCATGGAGTGGCTTTGTTTTTTTTTTTATTTTAAGTGGCTAATGGAGATTAAAATAAAACAAAAAATACTTAGCTGAAATTTTGATGCTGGAGAATCTTGTTTGAACCTGTGGCATTAGCAAATCATCCACTAGAAGAGAACAGAGTGCAGAGGTTAGCTGCAAGCATCCCACAGAAAGTCCTTCCTTTACCACTTCATATTATGTATGGGGGTAAACACATACAATGAGACAAAGCAATGATACAAGGTATGCCAAATCAAGCTGCTCCCAATCATGGTTCTAACATGGACCTTCAACTTCAGTAGTCTAGCCAAACTACCACTTGTCACTAGAGAAAGTTGCAGTAAATGTGTAGATATCCACATGCATGTATATGTGTTCATGATTTTAAGTTTGGAACTCAGATATTTCCAAACAATTTACATTTCTTTGTCATTTTAGTGATATCATACAATAAAAAAAAAACAACAGTATATGAAAAATGTAACCAGAACTTTGTTAAAATCACAGGTGTAGTAAGTCAGTGGAGAAACTTATTCTCTATTTTGGCCTCAACTTCCCTTGGACATGTTTTCTTGAGTTTTCCTTTTTAGTCACCATTATAACTTCATTCCAGCTATTCTTTTTGTTCATAGGTTGGCTAGCTACTGCACAACAGTGCAGCTTATGTGACATGGCAGCCATGGTTTATCCTGTAAATATCTGTACTTTCTATTAGGAATTGTTCTTATTTACATAGTTATTCTGTTCTTGCTACTATGGTAAATGTTTCAATGGCTTTTGGTCTCTCAGGACTCTGTTCCCCTTATTTTCAACACACAATTTTAATTATAAAACTATTGTTATTAAAAAGTTATGGTGATTTAGATGTTTCTGTGTCTTTTCTTTACTTTATACTTATTTATGATACTATCTTTAACTAATAATAAAATTTGTATACAACAATTACTTTAAATAATGTTTGCCAGCTTTTCTAAATCAATTTTGGGGATAAGCAAGGATTTTTTAAAATTTCAATATCCCTGTGTTTCAGTGACTTTTTTCTCTTTTAGAAAAATGTTATCTCAGCTTCTTCCAAATACATCTTTCCTGCCTCGAGTAACTGCCACCCACCTGTACATTCACAATCTCAACCTAAGTGATGCTTTGTTTCCTTTGAAGTCATGAATGGAATATGTATTCATGTGACTGGTTCAGATCAGATCTCTCAAACTTGAATATGTTTTCATTAATACTAGGAGGGAGGAAAAAAAAACAAACAAGAGAATTTTACTCTCAGAAATAATAGAAATCAATATTTGTTTCATCAAACTGGCCATTTGAAAAAGTGATTGTTTGATTTCATGCTAAATTCTCCATTTCTTATTGACTGGGATTTTTCTGAAAGAGTAAATGAAAAAAAATTTGAAGTGTGCTTTTTCTTTTAACTAAATTGTATGAAATAAAGTAAACCAAAATGACCACAAAATTCAATAAGTTTAATTACACAGGAATCTTGCTATTAGATTGCTTAATGAAAATATAATTCTTTCTTTGACATTTATCAAACTTTAACATTAATTTGCAATTAATACTAATTATAAAAATGTAACAACTATCACTTATTGTGAATGTTGATTAACTTTAGTATTTATTATTTTAAAAATTAAACTCTAATCTTTGATTTTTTTTATTTCCAGCAGAGAAAATCAGTTATAACAATTTAAGTTAATGAGTTAAACCAAAAAAGAACAGTTCTAGTTTGAGAGTAAAGTGTTCAGTCACATTTTTAGTGTTAACTTTGTTATTGGCATGGGGAAGTTACTCCTCTCTTTTTTTTTGAACATCAATATCCTGCAGTGTGAATGAGAAAGAAGCAGGAGTTGTGCCTCTTCTCCCTCCATTAATTGGACAGTTCCATGAGAGAAAGTTTAACATCAAAATTACTATTAATAAACTTTAAAGTAACTATTTTCTGTATTAATAATTTAGCCATTGTAATGACTTTTTATAATAGTTTAGTGTATACACTTTTAAAGGCTGGTCTATCTATCTATCTGTCTGTGTGTGTGTCTCTCTCTCCTGTTAATCTTCAAGAAAATTTTCCAAATTATTTTACATTAATACTAAGGATGTTCAAATGAAACTTGGCCAGAAACCATTATTAAGATGTTATTTTAGCCTAATTTCATCTGCACATCTTTAAGATGTAATTGGTAATAGTGTTGACATGATATTTAAGTCATCACCCTAATGAAAACTTTTTTTTTTTTAATTTCCTAAGTTTAATAAGAAGGAAATTGAAACAATAGCAACAATAAAAAATACAGCTGCTTTGCCATTTTATTCTTGCTTTCAGTGAGTCAGACACATCTAGTTTGCATCCTGAAAACAACAAAAAACAAATTACATCTGAGATGAATGGGTATGCTTTTGTGTGTGCCCAGAAAGTTCTAACCTCTCTCACCCAAAAAAAAAAAAAAAAAAGGAAAGCTTACAACAAATGATCTTTTGAGGATATCTTTAAGACTTCAACATGCAAGTGATTGCTTGATTAAAGACTCTTACACTGCTGGAATAACTTGGAGAAATGAAAGTTACCATTTTCCATTAGTGACTGCTACATCAAAAGAATGCAGAGGTAAATATGGCTATAATCTACTCTTAATGTCCAGAGATAAAACACTTTGGATCTTGCTCGTTGGGTTCTGTTCCTTAACTGACTTTATTGAACCTGTACAAGATGAGTACTTTGTAGATCTGCTTAAATGCACAAGTATGTCATGGTCAGGGATGGGTGGAAATTTTGGTCAGTGAATCCAAATCATCTGTATAGAATACTGCAGCTGACTGGCCTTTAATGGTGGAGGGAATGCGATTTTTATACAGTGAGCTTGTGCTTAACACAACCTTATTGACTTTCTTCTCCCACAGACAAGTGCAGGAGATTTTGTTTTGTTTTGTGTTGTTTGCGTATAAAAAGCTGTGTATTATCCCTTGATCCAATGATGCATAGAAAAATGAATCTGCATCTCTCAGCTACAAATTTGTTTATTACTAGCTAGACGTAAATATGGAGGATGCATATGTGAGTGATTTTATTAGAAAGTGTAGTGTGTTGGCACTTTTTTTTCCCTTTGTTGTGCTGCAGTTATCCACTAGTAAGTGTTGTCAATCCTGCACCATTATAGTCCTGGCACTTCGTATTTTGGCAGGTTTTTTCTTTTCTACTACCTCACATCTTTGACTGAAATGTATCAGCTAATTTTTAACAAGGTAGTAATCTTTATATTATTTTCACCTGTATTACAAAATCACATTAATTTAGGATGCTGCTTACATTGCAGTTACCTTATATTTATCATATAACATAGTTACACTGAAGAATGTTCTAGTTTCAGGGCTGAGAAATAGTAGTTTTATCAGCCAGCTGATATCCACTGTCATTAATCTTTGACTCAAAGGCAGCAGATTTGAATATTTACCATATTGCTGAATCTTAAAAAAAATCATCATAATGTAACTAATTGACTTTGTTTAGCTTAGGTTAGTGTCCAGGAAACACTACATTTTTTAATGAATAACATTAAATAAACAATGGATGTAGTCTCCGTACTCAGTTTTTTTGTTTCTGTATTTGATTTGGCTATTACTCCACTTTAAATATGATTATAAGAGGACATATCCTCCTCCTTTGTGGTACTCAACATGCTCAATGATAACCTGTCATGAACGATAAAGTAACCCACCACTCCAGGTTAACTTAGTATGTACTATGTGTGCTTGTCATGGTGACAACAGCCAATATGTAGTCAAAGTTGGTTTCAGGCTTCGTTTGGTACCACCCACCCACCTAATGTCAAGGGTCTGTTTTTTCTTGTACCAACCCATTTTGAGCCATAATAATTCTAGTAGGCTTTTCTTGCTCAGGCTATATCATGGGCATCAGTTTGCTACAGAATTTGAGAGTCCTTTAGTGCTACAGTCTCTTCAGTGATGCTTACCTCTTATTGTAGATCAGATGCATGGAATAAAAAAAAGAAAAAAGAATAAGTTTACCATTACAACATAAGTGCTACTCTTATACATGCTGAAACCATATCATCCTTGTTTTGTTTCTTTTACATTTTTTTTTTTTTTAGAATAACTTTCTTAGAACTACTCAACCAAAATATTGGCTCTTTCTACACTGTTCTGTCTGAAACTTTTCAGTCCATTTCCTGCTTGTTCATCCTTTCTTTGTTGCCATAATGAGTACAGTTGATCTTCATTGGACAGAAACAATCGCCTGGTTCCAGAGACAACAGATTTAAAGCAACACTGACCAGTGCATAAAGAAACTCCCTTTTTATTCAACAGTGATGACATGTTTGTTTGTTTTAATTGTATTCCATTCTTTCTCTTCGAGGAACAGTGATAATATCCATATTACTACTTGGAATGTTTCTCCTTTCTAGATTCTAATGGTTAATTTTCATAAATATTTTGGCTAGAGACCCTTATTAAAGCTACTACAGAGTAGTACTGTACTGGTTTTTTGAGACCCTACTCTTCAGATTTAGTGGAAGTAGGGATTGGTTGTACAAACATGGGGGAACAGGAGTAATCATGCAAGTCTACAGAAGAAACTCGGCTAGGATGCCTGCAGAAGCCAAAGAATTTCCATCTATTTCTAGCTACAAATGTCAAACTGGAGAGGGTCTCAAGCAATTCTAGGTGCCCAAAATAGCCCCCCCAGAACTCTTATTTTAGATTCACATCTTCACAGTCAGCCTAATTTTGGGGAGGACAGATTTTGCATGTCAGCCAGTACTGGGTTACTAGATACTGCCTAAGATGATTAATGAAGATGAAGATGAGATGTTAAGAGTGGAAGAGATAGTATAAATGTACTGGGGGAACCAACACATCACTGGTCATATTCAGGTATTAGTAGATTTTCCTGTTTTGTAGCAGGTATGATTGTAATACCCAATCAGATGTGAAGGACAACAAATTAGTCTTGAGTTTTGCCAGGTATGAAATGATTATATTTTCTCCATGTAGTTTGTAAAATTATTTAACTTTTTTTTTAATCTATGAAGGTGTAAAATAAGATATGATATAATAATATACTAAATTGTAATTAATAAAAGCTTCTATAAGACTACTAATTAATAATTTGTAGAATTTTTCCACATACACATTCTCTCTCTCTGCATATAAACACCTTTCTCTTTCTGACTTTATTCTCTCTCTCTCTCTAACAAATTTTATGATACCATTATCTCCATTCAGAGTGTACAATATCAATTTTTTTGCAAGACATTTAGTATTTTACATAATACCAGAGGGCAATATTGCAGTGGGTTTTGACTCTGCATTGGATGTTGGCAGACAAGAGCCTGATTTTCTTCTCTGATGAGAGTTAATTCAACCTTCGCTTTGCTGATGTTGGTTTACATGTTATGCTGAACTTAACATGTTAGAGAAACCCCTGTTTGTACGAAGTCGGTGTAATCAGTTTATCTTCATGGACAGTAATGCAAGGCAAGGATCCACTGTGCAAGAATAGTTGTAAACAATCTTCAAGACGAAAATATCCAACACTTTTCAAGACCATTTTGTTCTCTTCCCCTAAATCCCATGGGACAACTGGGATGAGCTTTCTAGACATGTTGAAGGCAAGCATACTCCTGGAATTTTTCTAGCAGTGTGCTAAACCTTGACTGAACATTAGATGAACAGTATAAGATGTAGGGACAATGCTGAAGTACAAGCCACTGCTAGCCATACACACATCTACAGATTACGTACCTTAGGTTATGTAGATAGTGAGCATTTGTTGTCATTTTGACAATGCTAAATACATCAAACAATGTTTATAATTTATGCAAAATGAACTGTTTATGCTCAATAAATTTATATTTTGACCAGTGTTTAGGACAGAAAGTAGATACTTAGATGAGGCATTTCCCATCATCTTATTAGTTGTAACTAAACTGACTTTAAAGTACACTTCAGTAATCTTCAGGGTTTTAGTCTTGACGATGGCTGTTTAAGAATGCAATGATAAGTTGCAGTAGATATTTAAGTGTGTGTTCCTATTTCTACAAGCAGCTTGATCTGCTCTCGAACCAGTAGGTTTGTTAGTTAGATTAGTGGGTACTGATAAGGTGACTGTTAATGCCTGGACTAACCCTCTATTTTCTATCTATGTGGATAAATGAAAGGACTCACTGAATTTGAACTTTCTGGTGGTGGCGATATACACTGATATCTTCAAGGTAGACAACCCTAACAAAGGAGCATAGTGCCAATGGTTTTTCACTACAAAGCATTACCAATTACATGCCACAAAGGGCTTGGCACTTCTAACTCTAGCAGGGAAATCCTTACTTGAAATTTTCAGGAAACTGGAGTGTCCAGAAGGAACTTTCACAACTGGCTAGAGAAGAAGAAGAATGAGAAGAAACCATGCATGGGTGATCTGCCAAACTCGACCACTTTCGCTAGGAGTGAACTTATGCCTTCAATCTTAGCAGTCCAGTAGGCTAACCATTGACTACCATGTCACCTGATCCTAGTATTGAAGTTTAGGTAGGATTCTGATGCTTTTATGCGAGCAGTATCATTTAAGTTTTCATGATGTAATTTCTTTTTGAATTACATAGCCAATAAGATAGGGTGGTGTTTCTTTGTTTTGTTTTGTGTTTTAGACTTACAGGGTCCATTTAGCTGGAACCTTTAGGAGTCAGAATATGAGACACATGGAGAATTTTTTAGAAAGCTATTATGAAAAATCATTTGTAATGTATTATGCAAATTGAACGTGTTTACTTTCTCTGAATTAATGAAAAGTACTCATTTTAAAATTCTAAATTTTAAGAATTATTTTTAATTAATTTGTACAGATGGCAAATATATTTCATTTTAAACCTTATGTGCAGCAGGTTGAAGATTTGAAAACTGATATCATTTGTCTTTTATAGCCATATTGTGTGACATTAGCTTTGCCAGATGATAAATATTTCTATGGTAATGCTTCTTTTATGACCTACCAAGACCTATAAAGACATTTATTTTATAGTACTTAAAACTGTGTGCATCATAAATTTTATTCTTCTACTGTGTGGCACTATAGATTTTTCCTTTGAAAAAAAACAAGTTTTTAATTAACGGGATTACTCTTCTTTATTGAGATATCATTTCATCTGTAAGATTTTTGTCTGTAGGTACAGAAGTATTGCATAAATTTTCAGGAATGTTATTCTGATCTGTAAAAAGAGAATAATGGCTTGTGATGACAATTTAGAAGTCATTTCAACACAGTTATGTATTTACTTTGCTTGTTTGGTATACCTCCCTCCACTTGCTCCTTTACCAGGGTTGTCTCCATTGTAGAGCATCAGTGTATGATGACACATCGTGCTCACTTAAATGTCAAAGCTCTGCTTAAATACATATTCAGTGTTGTGCAATACGGTCCACTTTAGCAAGGGTCAGTGGTAATCTTGTGATTTAAACAGCCAATGGCAGGATTTTTTCTTTTGGTTTTTGAGGGATTTTCTTCAGATTCTCTGGGTTCATCCTCCCTTTGGTTGCCAGTCTTTATATGGCTTTCTGCGTCAAGATCTACTTCAGGCATCTCATATTCATCTTTGGTTTAGTCTTGATTCCATCTGTTTTTAGTGTAATGATTGGGCTTCTTCATGAGTTTCACATTAAAATTTCTGACTGAGTTTCATATTGACTTTAAGCGATTAACTTTGGAATTTAAACAGACTGTTATGGAGTTTGTTTACTATAACAAGATAGTTAATTGAATCACTTTTATTTTTCAGGCCTTTTCTAAATGCTGTAATCATTTAAATTTTTATATAAAACCTTATCAGCTAATTCTTTCTCAAATGCACAGCTTTGCATCTTTGTATTCACAGAGAGACAGCAATCACTTATATCTTTTAATACTTCTGCATTCTTGTGTTCATGAACAGTGGCCATTTTAATAATTTTCATAAACATAAAATTAAACTATCTTTTATGAAGCTTTTTACAGTTCCAAAATTTACTTTCCTCTAAGAATTAGAGAATAAAAAATTACAAAGATGATTAAATCTATTGGTGCATTGAATTAGAATGTTAAACTCTTTGAACTTAATTTAAACAAGATAGTTATGTTATGTTTTGGAAATCTTTTCCTGGTGGCATCCATGAGAAGGATCATTTATAGTGTGCAGTGATAATAAATCATTTCTATACTTCTGGATCATGCAAGTGGTTTAAGTTGGTCTGGAATCCATGACCTGTTGGTTGCAAAGTTTTTGATGTAGTCTGTTGCTTTTTTACCAATGTTTTAGCCTCTCTGCCATCAGAGCTTCTGAACTGAGGGAGGAATACACTTTCAGAAATTGGCATTTCATAAACTAGCGCATAGTTGAACGTTTCTTATATTTAAAAAAATTAGATGTGGTAAAGAGTCACAGATAAAATTTTGATTTTGCACTTGCAGTCAAAACTGTAGCAAGCTATTTAGTTAACTGAGAGGAACAATTCTCCAAAATGTCGAAACAAGTTCTATATGACATTTGAAGAACTATATTTTTTTTTTTTTAACTAGCAGTCACGTTTCCTGAAAGTGTCATGCTAATGTGGCTTATGGTTTTGTGGGATAGATGGTTTAAGCCAGTTAAGGATGTGCATTTGTTCATGAGCTTTACACAATATACTTGAAGACTAATGCAATGCTGAAGGTTGTAGGTAATTAGTTAAACTTGTGTAAGTACAGGTATTAATGATTTGAAAGCCAATTGAGTCATGGTTACAGACTGTTTACACTGTAAACTTGAGTTGACTCAACAAATTTGGCTCTTGTTTAGTAAATGAGAGTTCAAGTAAGACTGGGGACTGTTGTTTATTACTGACATACTGCCTGGAATGCAGCAGCTCTGATTCTGGCAGGTGAAGTTCTTTTGCTTTCTGATTTATTATATAAAATTTTTTTTTTTAATTATCATAAAGTAAGGGAATATATTTGCACTTTATTTGACTTTTCAACAGAAATGTTTTCTTTGAATTCTGGCGCATTTCTGTGGAGAAAAGAAAAACAAACAAACATTTTATTAAATTTTGAATTTTTATTGGATGATTTCTGAGAACGTGATGTTCAGGTTATGGCAGTAAATAGCTCTGGTCCCTGTATAGTCAGGCTGAATAGCACAGGAGGGATGCCATTCTTGGACAATGTTCCAAGTGCTGTGGTGAATGAATATCCTTGCAGATTTGAGACACATGCAACTTCTCTAATTCTGGTAAAAGGTGATTTCGTGGACTTTGTGCAGATGGACATCACGTGCACAGACAGACAGAAAATATTCCACTCACTGCATATTAACTCCTGTGTTGTTCACAGAATTCAAAGACTGAAAAACTATTGCCAAAAACCAAGTGTTCATTTTAATGTTAACAGTAAAAGGGAGATAACCTATGCAATACAAAATTTAAAAGGTATTTAAAATCATTAAAATCATCTTTTGGATAAATTTAATATATTCATTGAATAAATATAATTTTTCACAACAGTTTTAGCATGTTTGTCATCCCACTAATAAGATACTATGGACATTCAAATGAAACCTGGCATTTTCACCATAGTGGCAGGCCAGTTTTTGGCTGAACTTCCTTGATAGATCAAGGAAAAGTTCCTTTGACATGAAAGAAGGCAAATTTCACTCCATTTTTTATAAAATATGAAAACATGATCTCTCAAATCATAAACTAGATCATATTGAGGTTGACAAGAAGTTGTATTATAAAACCATTAACTGGGGTAATGTAACTTGTGATTACTGTCATGGTGCTTAACTTGTTGGTCATGCATGTGGAAGTTTCTTAGCCTGAGGAAAGTTATTTTCAGGCTAATAAATAAACTTTAATACACAGGTGCAATCTACAAAAGATTCAGATTTAGCCAGAGAACAGAAACACTTTCACAATGGTTGACTATGTAGTAAAGTAGTTGTTGTTAGGCATGTTAGATAAATCTATTGGCTTTAAACTCCACAAGTTCCAGTTTCAACATACAGAATTCCAGTCAACCCCAGAAGCTGTCCAGGTTATCAAGGGAATGCTGCTTATCTGAATGTGGAATAAAGAAGATTATTAGAATAATAAACAGTCTGAGCAGTTACTAAGAAAGACCATAAAGGCTAGGATTGCCCTAAGTGTTTAATGCCTGAGACAAAAGCAGCTAGAGAAATTCAGGAATGCAGTCATCCATAGAAAATAAAACAAATCAACAAATTAGGTTAAACCTTAGAAAACTAGCAGGTGGCAGGTCATGGATGCTTGGAATGTCCTAATAAGAATTGATGAATATCTAATGGGGACAGTGGTTCTAACAATCAGCTTGAAGCTCATTTTAAGCAAAAAGGATCCATATTTGTCCTTCATTCAGAATTTGTGTAAATTATTTTCATCCTAATTATTTTCTAATGATATAAAAGATATCAATATTATTATAAATAAAGGTGTAGTTTTCTTCAGTGCCCGTTTAAAAAAAAAGGAATATTGCTGGGTTATTTCTGTCTCTCCCAGTAGAAATAAATTTATTATACATTCCTTTAAAAAAGAAAATGGCTTTGTATTCAAAATAAGTAAGTAAAATAAAGGGGGGGATTAAGAGCTAGCTGCCTGTTTATAATTATAACTTATCTAGGCCAAAATAAATGTTCTTAGTGAATCCAGAAAGGTAATTTTTCATCCACTGAGTAATTTTGCAGACAGTTCACCAATTCACTGGTTGAACCCACCATAAATAACAATGATCGTAAAAACATGGTGTCACGTACTGTGCTGACAAACTGAGTTGAGGATGCATGCGTAAATTCTTTATCAGCTATAAATGACGTCATTGTGACTATGTTCAGTATATATATATATATGTAAATGGATTGTTTCAGATTCTTTTATATACTGCTGATATTGTACGAGGTCTCCATTCACGTGACACCACGGGTTTCAGAAATGGCCATCTTTTGTTACATGGCATGGACACAGCATCTATGGCTTATGGGCCAGTGTATGCATCATATTTTGGCCACAGAGGTATTGTTTCACTTCTTTTGTAGTGCGGCAGAAAACTGCTGACAGATTTAAGAGAACAGAGCTGTGCTGGTTGTTCTCTTTGGACAAATCCTAGCAGTTATAATTACAGTGCTGCTATGATGTTTTGCATTTGTTTTTTTTGTTTTTTTTTGCAAATTGTTTGTGCTGGATGCCTTTTGTTTTAGAAAGCTGAAATTGTTATATGAATGATTTTCTATATCCATTATCACTTGGTTATTAGAGAATTTTTCTGCTGATTTTTTTTATCTCTGGTGATATTCTGTTGCTATATTCTATCATTTGGCCTCGTATGTTCATTTCTCTGTGGTATACTATTGTTATGCTAATTCCATGATTCATTTAAAAACAAAGTATTGCAATGGTCCATCTTCAGGGATGGTAGTACAATATTATTGTAGGCGGTACTTCGAAGATTTGTTTTCTGCATCCAGTGCGAAGAAAGATATATGTGCTCTGTTAGCTTATTACATAAATCTTTTAAAAATCTACAGCTTTTCTTTCTTGTTTGGGTGGGGGTGTTACGTTTCATAGATAAATTGAGGTAAGGACAAAAAGATATTGATTATTTTCTGTAAATAATACGAGTTGGATTGAGCATGCCTTTTTTCTTTTTTTTTAACTCTACAATTGTTTACACGCAAGGCATCCACTGGAGGAAATCCTTTAGTTCCAGTTTCCTCAACCAAGCCACAAATGGCTAGTGGATGAGCCGCAACCTCTACTAGAACCTTCAATTTTTATTATTATTTTTTGTTGTTGTTGTTGTTGTGGAAAGAAACCAGAGGAAACAGATTGGGCATTTACCATTACCCTATTAATAATAATTTAACTGACAGACGGCCATCAAAACATTGATTTGTTTGCTTGTTAACACGATCAGAGTTGTGTCCTAAGAAGAATCTGTGCTGTTCTGCCTCCAAGATGGTGGCATGGAATGACATTTGAAACATTTTTTAGTTACTACTAATAAGGTGGTGGGAGAAATGTCAGAAACAAAGTTTTTAATTTTTTTTTCCGTAACACATCAACAAATCTTTTCATTTGTTAGTCGTGTGTTTTTTTTTTTATTTTGGATCAGACGGTATTCATGAAAATCTACTCTCTTTTTTTTTAGATTTTAGCCAGCATATTTGAAAAAATAAATGTTCTCTCTCTTTCCATTTCTGTTAAGCTTGTTAAATTTGTATTCAACGGCTAGCTCCCATGCCACTTGGATTTTCTTTTGCTTGATCTATATTTAAATGTTTTTAAAAAACTATGTTTATGTTTGTATGTGTAATTAGGGAAATGTAGCACACATTGGCAAAACTTAACGGTTGTCAAACTAAAGAAAAAATAATGGTCTTTTTCTAACTATTGCAATTAACCCAGACTTGAGGCAGGAATTGAACAGATTTTCTAACTTACATTTCATAAATGCATCATGTTCGTATTATTTTCACTCTCTTAAAAGTAATTGTGTATTTATACTGCAGTAACTGTAAATGCTGGTGTTTTTTTTATATCTAAGGATGTTGAACGAATTTCTAAAACAACTGGTGTTTATCTACAAAGCTTTCAGAGCTTCCTGGTCTATAAAAGTTCAGCATTGATGGAGTAATTTGAAAAAAACCACCAATAATTATCTGAGTCAGTCTGTTGGTATCAGGAGATGGGACTCCATTTAGTGTCGCCCTATTGAAATTTTAAATGTTTTCTTTTTTTTTTAAATTTTTTTGTGCAGTACTACTTCCTGTAAGCAATCATCAACCTGTCAGTCCCTGCTGACTGCTTCCAAAAGTATCAGTGAACGAAACAGAAGAAAATGAAAAAAAAATCTTAGAGAGAAAGCAGAACCCTCTTTCCTAAGGACATCCCTTAGCAGTAAGCTAGAATGGATAAAGTGCGGGAAATTTGTGGTTCTCGGAAGTTAAGGAAGATGCCTGAGCATGGTTGGTGGAAGTGATGGTCAAAGTACAAGCCAGTCTGGAGTTGCCCATTGAACTGTCTCCATGATTACCTGGCATGTTGCTATGAAACATTTTTCTGTTTAGCTCTGAGGGAAAACTTGACCATGCAGAGGAAACTCGTGCAGACAGACTGGTACAGACGAGTTTGTGCCATAGGTGGTTGCCAAGCTGAGCCAGGTCCTTGCTGAAATCAGACCAGAATCCTCATTCACAGCAGATAGGATTGCAACACAAAGGATAATAAAGAAAAAAATGGTAAAGATTTATAACCAAATAACTATTTTATAACCTTGTAACTTGTTTTGTTTGTTCATTAATGCATTCACATGAATTCTGTGGTTTCAACTCATGAATGTAACACCTATTATCTAGTACAGCAATTCCACATCTTTTTTCTCAGTTAACCCCATTAACACAGACAAATTCTTGCAACCCCCACTTTCACCACACTTGAAGCATTAGCCTGGCTCTAACACCTACTGTCATTCATTCTGTTGTCTTTGTTGGGAATGTCTTAGAGTAGAAGGTTAAAAAATTGGTTACTAATATAGATTTTTTTTTTTTAAACCTACTTCCTAAATTTTATTTAACCTAAAATGTTAATAACTGTATGTAAAATTGCTTATGTTTGTTATGTAGCTGGATCGGTTCCACATTCGGCTGTCACAGCTGTTTAATCATTCCTTTTTTGTGTGCATGTTATTCAGCAGAGACAAAAGTGGGGATTGCAGGCAATTGAACTTTTAGCTGAAATTATTTAACAATCTGCCAATGATGAGAAAATAAAACGAGTCATTTTCAGACTAAATGGGAGCTTAGGGTTGTTTGTTCAGTCCATTTCTGCTTTAAAATACTTTGGAGATTGGAGTTAGTCTGTGTAATGAGTGGCATGGTGATCCAAAGGCAGACTACTGACAACAATGTCAATCCATACAGCAGATGGTCTACACACAGGGAGATTTCCCAAAGCTACTTATGTAATATACTTTTAAATTGAATTATAAATTGGGCAATAATTTTGATGCTAGAAGAGATGACATACTGCTACTACTAGTGACCAATATAGGAATACTGACATCCTGTTGGGTGTTTCTTTGGTAGAAATAACATTTTACTTTTTTTATTGAATATTGCTACCATGAAAATTTTAAATGATATTGCTTTCATGTTTAATATAATCATTAACAAAATGTTCCAAGATAAAATGAAATTAAAATATCAAATTTACATGTAATTCAAATAGCTTTCTTAGCAATGAAATGCAGCTTCCCAAAGAATCTGAAGACAGGAAAGAGAAGGGAAATCAATTAAACCCAAAGTATTTAGAAAATTATTTAAAGCTTTACCTTTCATAATGGAAGCATTTGTTAATTTGTTATTAAACAGCAGCAAATAAATGATTATAGCTATTTAAAGTAATTGTTGAATTAAAAAAAAACAAACATTTAATTCATTTCTTTTTAATTAAAAAGTGGAGAATAGAGGTTTGTATTGTTGGTGCTTACTGAAGGTGTATTAACTCAGTAGGTGCTATTCATTCAGTTGTTTCATGTTTTTCACACACATTCAAAGTACATCATTTATCTCTCACAATCAGTGTAGCATCTTTAATAATTCTTAATGAATTTTGGTACTGAGTATATGACAAGAGTTGTGGATGAAAAATGTATATAAAATTATAGCTGAAAAAAATTTTAGAAATATACATTGAGTATTGGAAATAATTATGGAAACAAAGAAAAAAACTGAGTATAGATGCAAATAACACTTGATAGAATCACTTCTCATGAAATGCTTTGTAGTAATATAGTCATGTGTTGATACAGTACACTGTGACTAGTTGTCATGCAAGCAATCGAAGTTACCCCATGAGTATCAGAAGGAATATACAAAAATAGGCAGTAATAACATTGTAGTGTGGTGAATACTAAGACTCCTGGGAAAGAAATATCATATGACAAATATTTAGAAATAAAAGTCTTAGCCATTGAAGACTGCTCCATACAATAGATTGCGGCCCAATTCCCATGTTTCAGAAGATATTTGCAAGACTCTGAGAAGGATATACAAAACTAGTACGTTTGACAATAAACATCATCAGGAAGAAAGCCCAAACTCTTCAGAAGTGTTGGTGTGCTTTCTACATGATAGAAGACAAGCCAGCAGAGATCTTGAAAATGAACTAGCTGCAAGTACAAGTTCTTTATGAACTTTAAGATGTGTTAGTGCAAAGTGTTTCATCGGATGTGTTGTTGCTCGAAAACTTTTTCTGAGGAGAGACAACCAAACTGCTCTTTACAATTGAGTCCAAATTTCAACTGTCTGGCTACAGTCAATGACAGATTTTCAAAGGTGGACCAGGAATCGGTATAACAGCTATAATTAAGCATTGTGGAGGATCAACACAAGTGTGGAGATACATATCAGCTAATGGTAATATGCATAAAATTGAGAGTATGCTGACAATTACAGTAAGGTTCTCATTCATGATGCTGTTCTTTTAGGAAAACATCTCATTGAGTGGAGATTTATCTTCTAGCATGACAGTGACCCAAAGCATACAGCCAGTGTAGTGAAACTATCTGGAACATAAAGAAGCTGATGGAACATTACCAAAGATGCTTTGGCTTGCACAAAGACCTGATATAAACATCATTGAGGCTTTATGGAGTTATATGGCTACTGAGGAAGTCAAGTGATAACTAGACACCTTTGATGGATTGTGGAAAGTGCTACAGGATAATTTGAACAGCATTCCATAGTCATAGATTGGTAACCTGTATGGGGGCATGAAAACAAGGTATAGGGGATCGCCGCTTTACATTGGGGTTGTGGACCAGAAAAGAGAGCTATTTATAGAGGAGAAATTTTTCCCATAAGAATAATGTAAAATAAGAGGGTTATGGACTGTAAGACTGTTGACAAAGCCTATTTGACTCTATTTCTTCCATAAGAAACAATAGAATATGGTAGGGATAGGGATGGTAAGTTTTTGTTACATATATTAACAATAATTTTAAAGATCTCATCTTGAGAAGTTGATGAGTTGTGCTTGAATGGCCTGATAGGTGAAGGAGTTGGGAGAGGATGAGGATGGAGATGCAGCTGGAGAGTTAACTGTCACCTCATCACCATTCATATCAATATCCACTAATTCCTCATCAATTAAAATTGGCTCTGCAATGGTTGTTGCAGCAGTTTTCTTTTGTTTGATGCCAGAAGATCCTGGTTGAGGATCATCTGTCAGTGGTTTGGGTTCATTGGGTTTCTTTTTAAAGAAAGAGTCCAGGGTTTTGTGTTGCCTACCAGAAGTTTTCCATTTAAAATTTCACGGTAGCATACCAAAGCATCTTTAACAGTCTGAGATACCTTTGAAGAAAGATTGTTGTATGTCTGGATAAGATCCATCATTACATTTGTATATTCAAAAATCCATTACAGCACTGGAACTATGAACCCCTTTGGTTAGGATGAATCATCATCCATGCTTTCTTCTTCAAAATTTTGTCTAATTCTGAAAGTTCTTGATTGCTTAGAGGCATAACATGTGATTCCAACAGCTCTTCCACAACACTATCTTCTACATTATCCAAACCAGCCTCCTTTGCCGGTTTGACAATTTCACTATGTATGTCTATGCTGTCGAATTCCTCAAACCTATACACCGCATCTGGATGTGTGTTCTTCCAAGAACTGTTCATCAAACAAGGAGAGACTTCATTTCAGGCAGAACCAATCATCAATGAGCAGTCCAAAATGTTAAATGATTTCCAGAAATCCTGCACTGAGAGTCTGTTCTCATCACTCTTATCACCATTTACAGAAATAAGCTTGTAGAATGTTTGCCACAAATAATACACTTTCAGGCTGGCAATGGCACCCTGGTCAATCAGCTGCATAACTGATGTTGTTCTTGGTAGTAAAATACTACTATTATGTTTGGACATAACTGCTTGCAATCCAGGTCAAGGGTGCTAACATTGTCTAGTAGCAGAAGGACCTTAAATATAAGATTTTGCTCCCCACCATATTTTCTCATTTCCAGCACACAATGGTCAACATACCATTCATGGAAAATTTTCCTCATAATCCAAGCCTTGCAATGGGATTTCCATATGACAGGAAGCCGAGATTTCACAACATCCTTCATTGCTTATGGATGTTCACTTCTGTACACAAGCGATGGCTTTATCTTATCTCCATTAGCATTGCCTCCTATCAGGAGAGTTAGTCAATCCTTTGAGGCCTTAAAGCCAGGAGCACTTCTGTCATGCACAGAAATGTAGGTCCTAAATGGCATCCCTTCCAATAAAGCCCAGTTTCATCTACATTAAAAACTTGTTTAGGCTGATAACTGCCACCTTCTATCACTTCCTTCAATGTATCAAAAAATTTGTCAACGCTAGCTGCCTCTCCTTGCACTTTCACATACCTTGCCTGGAATTGGTGAAACCATCCACAAGCAGCTTTGAATGGTTTCTCTTTTGCTGCCTCATCCTCTGGGAATTCGTTCTTCAAATCCTCAAACAAGCTAAGTGTCTTCTCCTAAATAAGGGATAAGCTGACAAGCATATCCTCTTTATGCAAATCCTCCATCCATAAAGCTAGCAACTGTTCCATCTTATCCATTATGTAACTTTCCCATGTAATTTTCACCTCAGAATGCTTTAAAGCAAGCCTTGCTTTACTCTCAATGTTTGCAGCATTTTTCAGGATTGTACACGCACATCAGGAGACATCCTAAACGTGTCTGATATCAACAGCACATTTGCCTTATTTAGTTTGCTTTACCACTTCTAATTTAACATCCAGATTAATATTACTGCACTTCCTCTTACATTAACCACTTGCACTATCACTCACATTACGCTTCATTGTTCGAGGGTTGCAAAGATGTTTAGTGATAAAAAATTGACATCGATGCTGCTTATGTCTCAATAATTATGCACTCTGAGATGATGATAAAGGACTGGATGGAAGCAAATAAGGATCCTGGGTAGTGATGCTAAGATGGCTCACAGCCACCAAATACAAATTTGATGCTATTTTCACAAAGTTGAAAACAACAGAATGACTTAAGTGCGGGGAATTTTTACATTGTGTCCCTCAAAAAGCTGACAACATGAGTGTGGGGAAATGTATAGCAGGGCAATAAAGCAAAGGGTCCATATACCAAATTCTAATTCACTGTACAATGATTTTTTTTGTTTTCTTTTGTATATATTTTGTGATAATGCATTGTGTATGTATTATATAATTCCTCACTGACTTGGAAATTGCTCATTATTTGTGTGTATCTTGTGCATTTGCATAAATATTTATAATAATGTGTGCTTGTTGCACATGTGTAATTTTGTTATTATTTTCCATTTCTATTTTCCAGACATGGATTATAGAAAGATATCAAATTTAAATAAAAGTATAAGTGTAGTTGGAATTTTCCCAAATGTATAGCAAAGGTATTTCTCTTTTTAATTGCACATCCAAGTTTAGTTTAAGATGATAATATATGTAGTCTAAGCTAGGGACTCAAAATTCTGATATATCCATCGCATGCCAAAACATTTTTTGTCTGTTAAATATTTAATGGATTTTGTGAAACTTTAAGTCTTCTGAACCTGTTATCACAGAGTAAGTTCTAATATTGAAATTTACTGCTTGGTGTTTAGTAAATTTTAGTTTTTTTGTAATTTATTAATCTCTGGTCGCTAGACTATAATGACATGAATACTGATTTCTATTTTTTCTTTTGGTTTGGTTTTATTTATTTACTGTTAAATTTTTTGTTTAGAAGAGAGAATATTAATTAAAAGTTACCTGTTTGGATGTTTATAGAGTTTCAAAGAGATACTACTGATTGAGGTGAGGCCAAAATTCGACATTTCTTTTTGTATATTTGTAATTTGTGCCAGAAAGCGCCTGCATCCAGGGCCGTCATATTGCATGGGCACACTGGGTAGTTGCTCAGTGGGCTTCAAAATTCAATTTGAAAAATAAAAATTAAGGTTTACCATATTTGCTGGCATATAAGATGCACTTTTTACCAGAAAAAAGTATACAAAAATTACCCAGCATCCAATATGCCCATATCACTGGTTGCTGGACAATGCCCCAACCCCTTATATGAAAAACTGACAAAACACCAATTCAGTAAAATATTTAATTATGTGATCAGAAGGAAAATTCAGAGACTTTCAAAAATTACTCTCATATTTTAATAGTTATTCATTGAATATGTCAAAAATAAAAATTGCTTGACTAATTTTTGTTCTCATGCTAGTTTCTTGTTAACCATTGGGGTTTGTCCATTTTTTCATATAAGGGGTTGGGGTTTTGTCTGTTGGGGTATTGTCTACACTCTGTATCACCGATTTGGCTCCTCAAAAAAAAACGGTAACTTTCTTGGCATTCTAGAACTATTGAGTGAGTTTGACCCTTTTTAGGAAGAACATTTTAAAGTGTACGGAAATGCTGGAAAGGGGAACCCATCATATCTATCAGTAAACATTTGTGAAGAATTTATTGAAATAATGGGACAACAGGTATTTTGTGTAATTCTAGAAGAAATCAAAGAGTCAAAGTATTATTCAATAAGTGTCGATTTCACTCCGGACATCTCGCATATTGATCAACTGACATTTACTGTCCAGTACATTTGTGGAAGTGAACCAGTGGAACGTTTCCTGAAATTCATCCCCATCTTTTCTCACGGGGCGAAGAATTTAGCATACACGATTGTACAGTTTCTGCAAGAGAACAAGATTCTGTTATCAAACTGCCATGGTTAGTCTTATGACAATGCCTCAAATATGGCAGGACACTACACTGGATTGCAAACACGGTTCCATGAACTAAATGAATTTGCTATACATATATATCCTTCTGCCGGACACAGTCTGAACTTGGTGGGAGTAAAAGCGGCAGAGTGTGGTCCACAGATCGTCTCCTTTAACTTTGTTCAGCATTTGTATTCCTTCTTCTTGGCTTCCACACATCGCTGGAATGTTCTGACGTCATCCTTGGGAAAGAATCATACTGTAGTCAAGTGTCTCTCTGACATGAGATGGTCAGCACATTTCGATGCTGTCACTGCTCTTCATGGAGGTTTTGAGAAAATTCAAGATGCATTGGATGCGCTTGCAGTTGATGCTGATCAGGAGTGGAACACCAGATATGTGGCAGAAGGATTGAGCAACAAAATGGAGAAGCTGAGAGACTATCTTTTTGATGATTCTTTGGAATGACATTCTGGAAAGAGTGAACAAAACAAGTAAAATTTGCAGTCAAAAGATGTGGACATACTTGTTGCCATTGATCTCCTCAAGTCTCTGAAAGCCTATCTTCAGGAAATGGGAGACATTCAGTGAGTATAAAGCAAAGGTTAAAAGCAGGTGTCCAGATTCGAAATATAGCAATGGAAACAAATGTGCAAGAAAGCGAAATATGCATCTTACCAGATATGATGGGTCAGCGGAACAGATACTTCTCCATGAAATTGAAAAATTCAAGGTGGAAACCTACTTCCTATTCTAGACTCTCTGAACTCTCACCTGACTAAACATGCAGAAGCCTACAAAAGTATTGGAAATCTGTTTTCCTTTAGTCAGTTAAAAACAAATGACTGTAATGAGCTTAGTCAAAGGTGTGAAAAATTGGCTCTTGCTTATCATGAAGATCTTGATTATAATGAATTACTCAATGAATGCAAGTAATTCAAGCACTACATTGTCCACGATGAAGAATGCAAGACTCTTCCAGACATGTACAGCCTACTCATTTCAGATAAGTTGAAATCTGTGTTTCCCAATGTTGAAATCGCATGCAGAATATTTATGTGCATGATGGTGACCAGCTGTGCCAGTGAGCATTCATTTTCCAGGTTGAAACTTACAAAGAATCATCTTCGCAGCACAATGGAACAGCAGTGGTTGAATGTGCTTTTCCTTGTGTGCATTGAAAGCGACATCATCAAAAATGTAGACTTTCAACCAATTATAAAGCAATTTTCTGTAATGAAATGCCACAAATTTCCTAGTTGAAAAACTTAATTTTAATGTGTTGAGTGGGGGTAGGGGCCCCAGTACGTTGCTTTGCCACGGGGCCTCAAATACTCTTTAATACGGCCCTGCTTGCATCTCTCTTGTTTTATCTCATTTCCCACATTCTCTCTATAAAACTAATAATATCTGTATTTGTGAGGCAGCATATTCCTGTTTAATGGCAGTAAGGGTCTAATGAGATAACTATCTGGACTTACAAATGATTGAAATTTGAATAAGTGTTAATTATTGAATGGTAAAAATATTGGGAGAACCATTTCATCAATCAAAACACTAAGCAGACATATTTCTGCTATTGACATAGATTTCTGCATCATGACATGTTAAGCTATGATGGAGAAAAAATAAGAAAAAGCATGCTTAAATTTTACCAGAAATCATTTTTGCACAAGTAAGCAAAGCTAATTGTTGTCATTGTTTTATATTTTTGTTCCATTTCTTTAAAGTTCTGAATTCAAAAGCATTGTGTGTGGAGATAGGGCTGTTAGTAATTTTGCTATGAAAACGTATAAAACAGTTACAAATTTCTTTACATTTTTCAATATTCAGTAGGTAGAAACAAAGACAGTTAAACCAAACTTGAAATGTCTTTTTTTTCTTCTTTCTTTAATTGTTTTGCTGCTGCAGGCCACACGTTATGGCTAGGATAACATCGTTGAAAACTGCAGTAGGCCCAGTGAACACAAATCCAGCTAATAATAAAACAGCATTACAATAATAAAAAGGGTTGGTAATATGATATATAAAACTACTACTGTTATATGCTATACATTGGGAAAACTTAGCAGCAAAACAGTTAAATTGGAACTGAACTCTAGTGGAGGAAATATAATCTAATATAGCTGACCAAGAACCAAATGAATTAAAAACATTAATAATTCACAGTTTTGCTGCTTCTGTTTTGAATACCATTCGGTTCAATGGAAGATTCTGGCTTAGAAATATAGTTGATCTAATTGTTGAAGGTTTATGTCATAATGTTTGTTAATGCTGATAACATTAGGACAAAAGTATCATGTTTGCAGTGGCATTTGCCAGTCCATTAAAGAGGAGAATAAAAGCCATTGTCTTTCTTTTAATATTGACTGTGCAACACATTTGGATCACTCTGTATTTGGTGTTAACACTCAGTTTGTGAAGGACAGTGAGATAACAGTGTGTACCGTAACTATGAAAAATATTAGAGAAAGTCATACATCCCAGCATCTCAAGAAGATGCTTCTTGAAGTATTTACACAGTATGATATCAGTGTACAGAAAATATGCAGCATAACAGATAAAGGTACAAACATGATAAAGTGTGTCTAACATAAGAATGATGATGAATAAGAAAACGAGGAAAACTTGGATGCTAGAGAAATATTTGACGCGAGCACAGATTTAGTTGGTCACAAAGAAACAAATTCAGGTGAGATAGATGGACTAGAGACAAGAAACGATGACTGAACTTGATACTAGCATTGCAGTAACAAGTGTCTGCTGTATAGCCCCCCCCCACACTCTTCAGCTAGCAGTTGACTGCGCAGATTGAAGTATTGTTTGTTCTGTCTGCAAAAAAACAACTCAGATGTGCATGGTTATTCATAAGAAACTGAAACTTAAGCAACCTCTTATAGACTGTTCCTCAAGATGAGACTCAACTTTTGAAATACTTGAGTGCTCACTCAAGATGAGGAAATTATGCCAGGATGTGGCAGCTTCACATTCTCAGCTTCGTCTCACCAGATATCGAGTGGAATGCCATTAAACAAATCTCTCAAATCAGCAACAGAACAGCTCCAGTTAGAACAACTTTGGCAGACTTGTATGGCACATGGCTGAAATGTCAGAAACCTCAGGCATCAGCACTTTTCTTGCTGCATTATTTTTTTTTTATCCAAAGTACCAGCTGAACTGTACACTAAATCACAGTTCTACTGGCATTAGCAGAGAAACCCTGACCCTGCTGGCAAAAGTTGCATTGGCTCTTCTATCAATATAAGCTATGGTTGAACAAGCTCTCTTCTGGTCTCAAGTTCATGCTTTTACCACAAAGATTGAATATGACAGAGGAGATCCTGAAGGGCTTTATGGTGATCAATTAAAATCACACTCATCCTTTGACAATGCTGTTGTGTTTCCTTTGTTGATTATGTTTACAGTTTTGTATTTTTTTTCAAAAGTGGGGTGGTAATTTACACTGTGGAGTAAAAACTAACATCGTTTGGCATAATAGCAATTGAATTATTGTTTTTTTTGTTGTTGTTGTTGACATGCTACTTAACAATGGTAAATAAAATAGTCATGGTCAAACTCTTGATTCTGCAGATGAACCGGTTCAGAATTTTTAATTATATTTTTTTGTTTGAATTGGAACTAAATAAACTGGAGCGTTACATATCCAAACCAGAACTAAACTGGGACAGCTGATTCAGGGGCGTAGCTAGCGTTTGTGCGCCCGGGGCGGTAGAATTTGCCGCCCTCTAATAACGTAGAATTTCAAAACTTCATTTTTTATTTATTTATTATTGAAAAAAAGTACATTAGAAATAAAAATTATCAAATATATAATGAAAAATATTGATATCAATTCAAATAATTAGAAGTGACTCACTTCAAGTGAGCAATTTCTTTAAAAGCAAATTTTAGAAAAACTTTCTTCTTTCAACTACCATTAAAAATTGAACGAAAAATTCAGTATATCTGAAAATAGAACGATACATTATATATGTAACATACGTCCTGAACTAAATTTGACAAGCGCACTCGGACCAAAAAATGCCAAAATGACTTGCATTAGCTACGCCCCTGAGCTGATTGCATATGCATTTGACTCTGTGATTAAAAGCCATTACTGCAAAACAGCTGAATCTGTAGTCATTACGCAGTTTGGATATAATTAGAACAATGAGTGGAAATCATTGCACGTTTCATGGCAGCAGTTTTTGTTATGGCTATTGATATATGCCTAAATGTGAGGGAACACAGTAACAATGCAGAAAGGGAAGCACCATTAGTTTTTCCTGCTGTTGCATCCCTTGGAATTCTTCAGTTTGCAAAAAAAAAAAAAAATTATGATTTTGTGGTATTAGAGGGTGAAAAATAAATACATTTACACTCACTGAAACATAGAATTTTGTTAACTTAAAAAAAAATATTTTTTTTAAAATAAAGCAAAGTTAAAGCAGATTAAAACTTTCAAAATGAAAACCAGTTTGAATTCTGAGGCATTTGTCTTGCTTTGTTTTTTTCTAACTTTTGGTTAATTTTAAAGTTAGCAAATGGACGAAGAGCCTGGCAAATTAAAATGCTGATAAAAGGGATGGAAAACTTTGCATCTGACTCAAGTGGCTGAGGGAAAATTTCAGTTCTCAGTAGATACTTACTTGGTTCCTATAGCTAAAGATGAGGAGTTTATGGATTTTCCTGTAAGTGGGAGGAGAGAGACAGACAAACCCCACTGCCCACCCATCCTCACTCCTGTTTTTAAACTTTATAAAGTTTTCAACTAATTCTATAATAAAGACTTAAACAACATCAATCATTGTGTATATTTGTAGACTTGTTATTATTTACATTTGTATAGAATTCAACCAGTGTTTGGCCAGCTTCACCATAATTAAATGTGAGATAATTTAAATATTTGGGTGGTAACTGAGGTTTTAATAATATGTTGCACTTGAATTATCCAGTTTGAAACATGATTCAGTAAATATTAGATTCAGGGTACATTTAAGGCTTCTCTGATCAGAAGTCTAATGGCATCTGATTACCTTGTGTATACATTTAATATAATCATTTAGAGTTAATGTTCATAGCGATAAGTCTGCAATATTGCTCGAAAGATTATACATGAATAATTACCAACTAAAGCACAGTCTTCTGTTGGTTTATTTTTTAGATTAAATCTTAATAGTGTTTTTTTTGGGGGGTTTGTATTCTCAGCAGCACAGAATCTCTCAACTTTGTATTGATCCTTTGTTTTTCTGATATGGATTGAAAGATTTCTGTTGTGTTTTTATGCACTAATGTATCTTGAGCTTCATTTTTTCCCACTTAACGATTGCCTGAAGAAAGAGTGTGATGTAGAGAGACTGGTTGTTAATACATTAGAAGTGGCTTGAAGGTCATTGCTGACTTCCAATTTGCCTTTCAGTTTAATGCTAGAGAACAGAAACTTTAATTATGCATGCACGCGGATGTTTTTAAAATATGGACGGACATGTAGGATATAGTAGTTGAGGAGTTTTTAGTTCTTAACATATGCAGCTATGAGTGGCAACAGTTTTTGTCATTGTTTACCACGTGTTTGTGGGGGGGGTTATCTGACCTGCACGAAACATAAAATATTATAAGGAATAATGGAGCTATTCATGACTTATACAAGTGATCCCTATACACTTAAGAAAAAGCGAGACATTGCTTTGCTTGTCACCATCAAAAACCCTCCACCTCATTTGTTTATTCCTTTTTTCTTTAGAACTTTAGACTATTTTTAATTTTGACCTCTAGTATTAAACCATAATAAACTTTATTATTGGTCACATGTATTCCCAAAACGTCCACTAGGTCTTACCCTTAAACATTTAATGCCACCTGGATAAATCTGATATCTGTGGTTTTGCAATACTTAAAACTCTGACACGTTCTAGAGAACTGCTAATATTTCAACATCTTTTCCAGACAAAATTCAGATAAACAAAGCTTATTAAAGTTTTTTTTTTTTAAGCATATTGCATGTACAAGCTAAGTTTGTCATCAATTTGCTTGCTTTAGTTAATGCACCCAAGGCACGTGAATATTCATGAATGCTTAAACACTTACCTGGTCTGCTTTCGCAGCCAGGGATGAACAAAATAATGCTATTTCCTGATGAAATTTTCTATTGTCTTGTATTTTTGAACCATAAGGGTTTGAAAGTATTGTGGTCAGGAGTAGTGCACATTATCTGAGTAAAACTAGAAAAGGAAAAAAATATATAATGTTATTAAAATTTCATTCTAAAGCAATATATTATATTTTTTTAAAAAATCATTTTGGAGATTATTTTATTCTTCATTAGTGTGTGTACACAGACAGACAGTCTGCCATGGGTTCTTTTTTATCAGTATGTTGTTAGTGTTATCTTTGCACAATTAAGAAACAAGATCGGATATCTACATTGTCTTGTCAGTACTCTTACTTATTTATGGTGATACCATTGGTTGGGGAATAAAAGAAAACAGGTAAGTTGAACATTTAAGTTAGAATGAAAAGATGGAATTATGATTGCACTAAAAATCTAATTAGGTACCATTGGGAATCCAGTTACAAACAGAAGTCGATAACTTGGCCACTATATCTCTGACACTAATAAACCGACAAATGTGCAAACTATGAACATTTATCATTGACTGGAGGTATCTGACAAAGGAGGCATAGCTGGAGGCAATTAGCTTAACCTTGAGGTTGTAAATTTGTTGTTTGTGAACAAGAGCTTAGTAGACATTTGTTTAGCTGGTTTGAACTTTGCTACCTAATGTACCATTGAATTGTGCTGTTGATGTGAAGTTAGTGGAACTGAAACTAATTAGTGGGGAGTTGCTTTTTTGGAAATGTCGAAGACTTTGAAAAATCCATTGTTTTGTTTTAGAATTTTATGTAAATGCATTTTTTTAAAAATAAAATATTAGGTTTGTATAAACTTATTTTGATAAACATGAGTAAATTAACCCTCCACCTACCATGTCAGTTTTTACCTCCCTTATACCACTCCAGCCTAGAAGCACTAGTTAGTATTTATGTTGAACTGACTATATATATTCCTCAATGCAAAACAGTTGGTCTAGGAAGATATTGTGTCAGCCCCTACGGCTCAGCAATACAGACTTTAAGGGTAGTGAGGTGCACATGTACCCTGTTGATATACAGAAGATTAAACATGCACAACCTTAAGCTTTATTGGTATTACAAGCCAAGGTGGAAATCTCCATAAAATTCCCCACAAATCGCTGGTTTTTTTAAAGACAGAATTTTGGATGACATTTAAATTTTTTGAGTCAGGGCTCAATAAATACTATTGCAGCTCTAGTCTTTAGGAAACCTGAAGAATTTGATTTTAGGTTAGTTAAAATTAGGCTTTTAGCATAATGGGCAGAATTAGGTGTAAGAAGAAGATTTGGTAGTCATTCTTTATTTAAAGCTCTTGCGACCAAGCAAGTTGCTAGAAGTAGACAGGCAGACAGTAATAATCCAGAGCTGTGTGGAAAACTTGGTAATCCTTTTGGATAATAAACTTGGTAACAAAAACAACAGTCTATTCCAGTATCTCGGTGACTGCGTTTCATAAAAGAAATGCAAATGGTTCAGAGCAGATGTTTTTAATTCACACCAGAGGCTTTTGAGGTCTAAAATTCATCGATTTGGAATGATGATAAATCCTAGTTATTATAGAAATTGTTTTTGTTTTTAGTCAAGGTAAAACATTTTATACAAATTAACTTAAAACATTTTTTTAGAAATCTAATGAAATCAATATAATTCTTCTAATCTTTACATTTAATTTTATCATACATGCCAATAATTGGAAATGTGTGACAATGCATATACACTAAACAAGAGCAGTGTGTGGATATTTTGTCTGAGACCTATTGTACAACTGTCTATAGTTGCCTTGGCCATTATAGGTATCACATGATCCTTCAATTCCATTTTTGAGTTGTGATATTTCTATAGCTTTAAGTAGCTGCATGTAGCTCATACTTTCAGGTAATACCAAATTTGCATAACAATGATCAAATTAAATATAAAACCTGTCACAAACGTTTGCATAATGAAGTTACAAAACATTGAAAGTATGGTGCTTTAACCTCAGTTTGCCATTTAGTAATACCAAGTCATAGTTGGGGTACAAATTATAAGTAGGCTGGCTACTAGGTGTACACACAGTATGTTACTTGCCAACTTTTTTAACTCAGGTAGTTCATGAAAGACCTTGCAGGTGTGCACTATAGCTGACTGACCATAGCCATTACGATATCACCTATCTGAATCCACATAGAATGAATTGTGACTGATCTATAGGGCCTGTATTTTTTACCAGGCTACTACAACAGCCAATTCTGTTAACCTACAGCCAGAAACTCGGTGTTAGGAACGTATTAAATACTGAAGGACAAGATTAAAAAGAAAAGATCTATTTGCACTGGGTTGTACATACTGGAGCTATGTTTCCTTCTCTTAGATTAAATTCAACCTTCACCTTGTCATTGGTTATTTAGGTGAATTGATTCTCTTTGTAAACGTTACAGGTAAGTATTACTTGGGGAGACCATTAAACCTCTTTTTGTATTATTTGTATGAAGTCACTAATCATTTCACTTGTAATGAGTCCATTGTGCAAGAATAGTGGTAAATCACCTTCAAGATCAAAATATCTGGTGTCTTCCATTGTTGCTTGTTTCTCTGACCTGAGCCTCTCAGAACATGTCATGTGATTTTCTTGACCTACTGAATGCTTGTAAGGTGTCATTTGTTTGACATAAATCATAGGAAAGCAAATGGATCCTGCTGACTTTGTAAGGAGATGGTCTATTAAGGTAGTCTCTGAGGTGTTTTCATAATAGGAATGTTCTCAGAAAACTACCTTTTGGTAAAAAGCACAACATTGTAAGCAGGTTATGTCAGATTGAGCTTACAGGCATGTGCAATGTGTTGTGACAGGTAGCAGACATGCTGCAATGGCTCAAATCTCAGAAACCTTCAACACTGGAGAGGATGCACATGTTTCCACTTGACCTGCATGCATTTGATTCAGCATGAAGAACAGGTCTTCCTGTATGCCTGGAGCATCATGTCTGAGGAATCAACCTGCAGAATCAGGTTGGGTAATCCTATGACTTGTTTTACCCTGCTTGTGACAGACTGAGGGATCCGCGTATATATGGAAGAGATCTTATGGAAAAACTGAACCACACATCCATCATGACAGATTCCATAGGTGATGCTAGAGTCTTGGGTATTTTTATCCCATGATAAGGCCAATGTGACATCATGTGACCATGTTGGTTCTGTATCTGGATGGAGACAAAATCACCATCAATCAAGCCTATATTAGGAGCAATTAGTTTGCAGAACTTGAATGTGTCTTTGCACTTTATTCAGACAGCATTTAAAGAAAATCAAAAAAAAATAGCTTATTATACATTAACATAATGTAGACAGTTATTGTATTTAATGTGTTTTTCCACTGTAAAAATAGAAATTTTTTGTTTCTGTAGTCATGGTGTTTACATGGTGAGAAAAATGTTTCTGGTTAAATTAGAATTACATAAATGTTGGTTTATACTTGGCTTCTTGCATAAATACTTAATCAACTGATTGGGGGATATTTTTAACCCATGTGAAATTATGCATCTTGAAGCTGCATCACAAAGAACCAGTTCATTGCCTACATAGAAAAATAGCTGGAACAGAAGAGTGAGAGAGAACATGCTGGTTAACTAGAGTTAATAGCTATTCACTCTGGACTAAACTATGGCAGTAACCATGATAAGCATGCATGCATGCAACATGCTTTGCCAACCTGTTAGTAATGATCTTAAAGTAAAAGTAACCAGATGAGATACATATACATTTGTTCTAGTATTATTAATAAATGCTGTTTTAAGAAAATGAATAAATCAACTATATTATAGTTCAAATAAAATTTTCTTTTTTTATTATTAAATATACAGACTTAATTTTTATATTATACTGAGTTTTATTCTCATCAGTATTGTACTGTGTACATCAATGGTAGAAGCAGCACAGAAAATGGTGTTGGATATACTTGCACAGTTTACATGGAGATTGCTCAAGAGTAGAATGTAGTAAACATCAGATGTAGTATTACCATATGGACCAGATAAGTTGCTAGATGTATGCCTGAGGTATTTCTTGGGTGGATTTGGTTAATGTCAGTGTTTGAACTGGTTTTGTGAGTCCTTTGTTATTGGTGAGCCCAGTCAAAAACTACTCAGAATTCTGTTGCTGGAACACTATATATGTTCTGATCATGTGTCGCACAGACAATTTGCATTAACTGTCTTGATATATTGCAAGGAACAGTACTCATTTGGTATAATGTTTGTTTGCATTAATAATTTAAGCTCTATGGAGATAAGACCTCTGATTATAACTTAAATCATTGTGGATCCTAAGATGTTTTTTGTTACACACACCATGATCTTGATAATATACTGTACCAGTTAATGTGATAATTAATGTTAACAATCTGTATCATTTTTTTATTTTAAATTTTATCCATCCACTTGAGTTATTAATGCCAAGAAAGTTAGATAAAGATTGATACTTCATCAGACTATCTATAGGTCAGAATGTTTGTTGTAGCATAAGAGCATCCAGGCAAAGTTTCCTGAACAAAAGATGGATACCAAACAGTTTGGCAAGATGTTTTCATGACACCATCAAACATTGCACTTCATGGTTAAGGGAAGGTAGTTTCAGATGCCATACACCTCTGCAATGTGGTAGCAGAGGAACAATAGACAATGTCTTAGCAGAATGTATTATAATGAGGGCAGAGAAAAAATGTGAGGAACCCTAGAAAATCAACCTTTATGATGAGACTTTGGTAATTGTTCAGTTATCTTGCTGCTTTTTTTTTTTATTTACAAAGCTACATTTACTTTTACTTCATCCCTCCATAGCTCTAGAAATGACACAATCTCTGTAACCTTTAGTGATCCCAAATTTTAGATTTTTTATTCACAATTACACAGGGAATATCTATTTGAAAAATATGTGATGTTTGTCGTTGTCCATATACTGATGTGAAATATCAACTCATTGTGAGAAGAAATTTAAAATTATTTGCATTCATGGAAGGCAATTACTGATGATAAACAAGCACTTTATACACAGGTTTATCCCAAAATGCACTATCTGGAGGCCTAAAATGTTTTTTCTCATGAAGATAATCTGGTTAGCAGTAATCAATGAGTTCCAAGTATAACTGTTGTTTAGATAAATGGGACTATGGCTGAAATGCTAATTAACTATATAAATAAGTATGTTTATCAGTTTAGATTAACACTTTACGTAATGAGATTTACCCAAAATAACAGCCTTTCACATTTTTGTACTTATAGCTGTCAGAGAAAGTAGACAGACAGCTGTATTAACTTCTGATTCCACACTTGTACTGTTATTGAGTGTTTTTGGATGCTGATAGTGGTTACAATTAAAAAAAAAAGTGGGGAGAGCCAAGTAGGATAAAGAAGGTGCAGTATCAGAAAACTCCAGCACTGACAAAATCCAACAAGAACCATTTCTTTCTCTGATCTAATTAAATGAGTCCAAAAAAAACAAATTAACGGCTCTCTTTGCAAGCCAGGTATTTCAGCTAAAGGGAACAGGCTGGGAACAGCTATGCCAAATGTTTGTCCTATTAGATTGCCCTCAATTGTTTCAGAATGAAAGCTGGAGATATGCAGTGACCTTTAACATGGCTATCTGTCAGGGATAATCTATTCCCCAAGACTTCTTGTAAAACCTTTTTTCTTTTAACTCTCAAAGAATTTTTCTAATCTGAATACCATATTGAGTTGAGATTAGAAATGCAACCTGTTAATGTTTAAGGGGCCTCTCAGGGTTCTGTTTTGTCTTGTTTTGTTTTTTTTAAGTAAATTTTGTAGATATTGTGAGTGGCAGAAACATTTTAATTTATCTTAAGACCTTGCACAGTGTTAACCATAAAAGGGGGGATGTTTAACTTGCAACTTGTCCACCTGTTTTCTTTTTTTAAGATTTTTTTTAACAGAATATTTCTTAACTCTGATCTTTAGGAAATCTTAAAATGTAATTAGTTTCTGAGCAAAAGAAAGTGTCCAATTAATGATGGTACTAACATAAAGTCACAATATTTCCAAAATCAGTATTGATTTTTGTTAATATATTTGGTAATGGGGTATAATTTCTCACCGTTACTGCCACTCCTCCAATGCACACTAGTTTCATCAAATTGCTCTTTATTTACAGAACTTCGAATTCTACAATTTTAGCCATGAATTCAACTTGTTTTTTCTGGCTCTCTTCTCTAACATTCTAGGACTGTGCTCTGTCTTTTTCGATGCTGCCAGCATTAACAGTGAACATAATCACCTTTACTTGATGTATCTTTCATATTTAGCATCAACATGTAAGTACCTTGTAAAGATGGTTTTTTTTTTGGTTCTCTGTCGGTCTTTAAAAATGAAGTAGATAGAAATTTATACCTGGTGCAGAACCCTGATGAGTAGAATGAATGAAAACAATTAATACACATGTACATTCTCAAACTCCCTCCTACCCAACAGTCAGAGGAGAGAATTTTTTTTATATTTTCTCAATTCATGCTGTGGACAGACTTCCTCATCTTGAGATTATTTCCTTTTTATTTTGATTTTTAAATCTCTGTTAATCAGAGCTATTGAAATTCTAAGGACTATTACTTGTTTTGAATCATGTACGAGGTCTGTTGAAAAAGTATCCGACTTTATTTTTTCCCGTGGGAAGTAATGATGTTAGGGAGACAGAAGTGTGCATAGTGGAGCCGCATGCCTTCATGCGCATGCGTGGTTTTTGGTGGGCTTGCTGGATGCATCAGTCGCTGTCAGGCAGCCACCGTGTGAGGTGCTGTACTACTTACTCGTCGCATTTTCATTTCGCCTGTGATGACAGAATGTGTGGAGCAACGATCTTGCATCAAGTTTTGCCAAAAGCTTGGACATACCCAAGCGGAAACAATTTGCAAAATTCAACAGGCTTTTGGTGACAATGCCATGGGTGTTACCCAAATAAAAGAATGGTACAACAGGTTCAAAGATGGCCGCACATCGGTGGAGAGTGACCAGCATTCCGGGAGGCACTCAACAAGCCACAATACAGTTGTTATCAAGAAAGTGCAGACCTTGATAATGGAGGATCATCATTTGACGGTGTGGGAAATTGGTGACAAGGTTGGAATCAGTAAAGATTCTGCACATGCAATTTTAGAGGAGGATTTGGGCTTGTGCAGAGTGGCAGCGAAATTTGTGCCCAAGCTGCTTTCTCAGGAACAACAACAACTTCGTCTTGAGGTTGTGCAGGACCTGCTGGATACTGCAAACAGGGATCCTGAGTTTCAGAATACCATGATAACTGGAGATGAGACGTGGGTGTTCGGGTACAACCCGGAAATCAAAGCTCAGTCATCACAGTGGAAGCATCCAATGTCACCAGGGCCCAAAAAAGCATGTCAGGTCTGGAGCAAAATCAAGGTTATCCTGACTGCTTTCTTTGACTACCGAGGCATTGTGCATCATGAATGCTCACCAGAAGGACAAACAGTTACAAAGGAGTGCTATCAGGAAGTCCTCCAACATCTTTGTGATGCAGTTTGGTGCAAGAGACAGGATCTGTGGGCCTCGCAAAACTGACAGCCACATCATGACAACACTCTTTCTCATTCGGCGCAGCTGATCCAAGGTTTCTTGGCAAAGAAAGGCATTTTGCTTATTCACCAGGCTCCCTACTCTCCAGACATGGCTCCTTCTGACTTCTGCTTTTTCCCAAAAATGAAGATACCACTGAAAGGCTTCCGCTTTGAGAGCCGAGAGGACATCATGCGGAATGCGACAGTGGAGCTGAGAGCCATTCCAAGAGAAGCATTCCAGATGTGCTTCGAACAGTTGAAGGATCGTTGGGCTAAGTGTGTGGAGGCACAAGGGGCCTACTTCAAAGAGGATTAGCAATTGAACCCCACCAAGTACGTAATTTTTTCTTCCCAGCCTAAGGTTGGATACTTTTTCAACAGAACTTGTATTTTGTGCGAAGGAAACATCAATTTTAATTTTATACTGTGAAGTGTTTATCTTTCAAGTTCTGTGCTCATCTACATCTGAAGAGGACTCCCTCAAAATAACTTTCTTGTAAATGTTCATAATGTGATAGTATACTGGATTGCTAGGTCAAGGACCTCAAAGTTTATTTCCTGTGGGACCAACTTGGTTTGATAAATCTCTCTGGCAGGTTTTCTTTCAACATCTAAAAACAAATAACTTTAGTAGGGATTTTACTGGCCCCACATGGTGCAGGATTGGCAACACTTCTTAGTGGACAGCCATGGCACTACAATCCTTCACCAGGGTTGTCTCCCTTGTAGATATTGGTTTATGTCAGCAACATTTTCCAACTTTTAAATTTCTTCATTTTTGTTCTCTGCCCCCTTTCTTTTACAATCTTTATTATATAATTTAGCTTTAAAAAAAGAAAAATTTGATTTTTGATTTGTTAAACTAACAAAGTAAAATCCTGCATTATTTTGATCAGATGTTATTAAAACAAAAGATTGATAATTTTCTTACAGAAATTTGCTTAATTTTTTGTTTTAGTTTTATTTGTTAAAGTCTTGTTTTATTTTATTGAAATCTCTCATTTTGTGTGTGTGTAATATATATATATATATATATATAAGTTCATTTTTGCATTCTAAAGAATGGTTCTTCCATTGTGTATAATGAAAACATTCTGGATTGTTAGCTACATTTGAAATTCAAATTTGTTTTTTTTTTCTCATACATAAACAAATCCCCTTCCCAGTTTACTTTTTTTGCACATTTTGCTTCAATTCCCTAAGATTAACTTATTTTGAGATTCCTGATTCCTTCATAGTGTGAAGCTACAATTTTTATAATCTGACTCCATAAAAAATAAAGATATAAAAATGCTGTTTGTGTGAATATATCATTAACTGTTGAAAGCATCCACTAGCAGCTATAATTATAGAACCACCAGGAATAGATCCCATATTTCTCTCTCAAATCAACTGGTGCATAGTTAAATTCATATCTGCCTATGTTTAATTTTTTTATAAGATATGTTCAAGAACTTGTTTATAAGGTGTTATACTTTGATAATGGTGATGCCGCATCTATTGTTACCAACAGAAATCAGCACAAATATATTTAGAAAGCCCATACGTGTATTATTTTTTTTTAAAGTTTTTATCACACATTACATTTTTACTCCTCCATGCTTGATGGATTATTTCATTGGTGTATCTAAAATTATGGTTGCCAATGTCAATATCAGTATTTTAGAATTAATTAACTTTTATTTTTTTGCTAACTGCTGACAATTTACTAGCACTAGTAGAAACCAAAGAAAGCTATAATTCTTTGACTAAAACTTAAAAAAAAAAAAAACTGTTTCTTTAATAAGTAAATCCATCTGTAAAACCAGAGCTCAAGTGCCCTCTGCCAATCCCACTCAGTGATGATACAGGATTTAGGTTGGTTTGTATGCAGTTCCATTGGGTAGTTTGTGGGGTGAAGGGTTAAAAGATAATTGTAGGAACATGCTCATGTTCTATGCATCTGTGCCGTTTAAGGAGAAGGGTTGTTTTCTCTAAATTAATAGTGGTTCTCTCTTTCTCTCCAGTTCTAACTATATCTAAAAATTTTCTCCAGATGTGATTAGCTTTTGTGTTATAAAATATTGACATTTTACATGCCGGCTTGTAATCATTTGTTTGCCTGGAGAGCATAAAAATGGCTTTGTTTTATAAGGCATACAATGAAATGGAAGTATAAACAGGTATTTAAATTAATTTGCTTCTTCCTCTCCCAAGCACACAATATCTAAAGGTTCAATATTTTAGTCACGTTGGAGTATTATCAGAGTGCACAAAAGAGCTTTGGAAAACTAGAGTCAGAAACTTGATCTGAATGGATATTTTGAGTGGGAGACTATGTACACTTTATTGTGTGATGATCTTCTGTTACAAATGCATCAGCAAAGGTCATTGCAATAGTATTTAAATAAATAGTACAAGTCAATAAAAGTATTGTTTACTTTAAACATCTAGTCAAATTAATAGTAGCAAAACTTAGTAACAACCTGAGGTAGTTTTATAGCATGTGAATTTTCGTTTTACACGCTTCTTTTTTCAACATACCCGGATAAGCATCATATGTTTATCTTTTTGACATCTGATAAATTTTAAAAGGAATAACTGAAAAACGTTTTTTCAAAGTTATGAAGTGTTAGCAGCATTTGAATTTATTCTTAATATTATCAACACCACAGAAAGCTGACTTAAAATATGATTGAAATCCTTGTAAAAAAAATTTATTTATTTAAACTACTTATTAGATTCCATTTTGGCTACTTTTAGAGTTAATGGCATCAATACTTCTGTTATTTTTTCATAATTGATAGGAGCTAAACAGAGAGACTCCCATCTCCCTTGTGTGTTTCCCATTAAGCTGGGTACAGCTGCTCGAGGTGATGTATGTTGCATCAGAAAGATAGGTCTCCAATGCAATGGCCTGTCAGTGGCATTCTTCAGTAGAAAGAGAGAGAACTCTCATGGATAGATTAGAATAGAAGAGACAGAAAAAAACAACAAGCTTTGAGATTGGAAAGTGAATCAATAACCAGTGAAGATCAGAATTAAATCCACACTGGCTGGCTACTAGGCTGATATACTATACTACCCTGGAAAAAGTAGTTAAAACAGAGAACATTTACTGTTCTAAAAAAGTCCAAACACTGGTAACAACACATCTCCTGTGCTTGATATATGAACTACATTGACAAAAGGATGTAAGGATGGTGATGTATTCGAGAAGTAATAAAACCTTGATATCTAAACTGTTATCAGATGCAAGCCAGCTGTGTTAAAAGCCATGACTTTGTTCCAAGTTAATTAAGCGCACATTTTTCATATTGCAAAAGGTTTCATAAGCAACAGGGTTATTGCATTGGAAACAAACTGATCAACAAGTTTGTTTGGAAATATTTCAGATTGCCATTCCTGGAAATTCATTTTTAAACTAACTCTCTTTCAGTAACCTGTATTACACCATTATTTTCTCCAAATGCAAAAAAAAAAAAAAAGGCAAGCAACTAAAAGTGAAAGATTTTGACAAAGATGGATGCAGCTGCAGTTGGAATGGCCACAAAGTTGTCAAATTGATTTGTCACTTATGAAGGGTTGTCAAATAAAGAGATTATTGGAAGGTAAACTTGGATGAATAAAAGCAGTTTACTGGTCGTCTTAATGCTCCTCTTCTAGTTAAATTACAAAATGATGTTCAAATAAAACCCAGATGGAATAGAACTGCCATGACAGCATTTGATCGGGCATCTTCATGGGTAATTAAGTTGCTTCTATTTCTTCAGCCCAAAAATTCAATGATGGCATTTAATATTTTGTCTGAATTCTTTTTTAAACAGTAAAAGAGGGTGAAATTTATAAATAAATCTAAAAAATGTTTTTATAATTGTTGTTATCAGACAACCTGAGATGGCACCATTTTCCTTAGTTATGATGTTTTTAAAATATTTTATAGCTACTGCTGTATATTACTTGGAGTTGAAAAAAATATATATTAGTTTAAAAATCCAACATTGTCACATTATCTTTTGATTGGTTTTAGCAGATAAATTTAATTTGTAGTGCACAGTTTTGGTAAGAATTTAAATAAATCCCTAGCAGCTTTTATACTGTCACAAGTCAGTCGCCATCTTTTCTCAAAACATTTTGCTTGGTAAAGCAGATTTATTCTGTTAACATATTAATTCCTCTATAGAGATTTCAATTTTTGTGCATTTGACCCTGCAATTTTCAAATTAATCTTCTTCAAAGATTCTGACACAGATACTTAAGTATACTATGGTATCTACTAAAAATCAGGTCATGACACCTGTCTATTGGTTAAATTATGGTTGTCACTTTATATTTATCCATTTGTGTGGAAGGGAGAATCCTTTCAACTTTTACCTGAATAGCAGTAGATGGCAGTGGTGGTGTATGTATTGTAGAGGCTACAGATAGGCTATTTTGATATGTAGAACAGGTGAGAAAAAAGATATGCAGATTTTGGTGGATTCTGAAAAGTGTTGGGAGAAATTTTGTTCCCATTCTTTAGTGATGAGTGCTGTATCTCTTATGGACAGCAGCATCAGGGACAAAAATTACCAGGCTTATAGCTGATAACCCAGAATCTTTTGGCATCAAAAGATCATCTACTTAGCAGCAGGAGATCTGAAGCAATTTCAGGTATAGTTCAGCATAATAATAGAAGTATTGATCTTACAAGGGTAATTATAGATTAACCATGATGGTGGGTAAGAAGAGAGAATTACTCTGGATTGGAACAATGGCTTATTGAAATATTAAGTTAAACATGGCTATACATTTTTGCTTTATATTATAGTAATTTCACTAGGTTACAGTAAGTGTAGACTTCTTAGCTGATGTTGTTTTGTCATAGAAAACATCAAATAAAAATGATTGTTGGATGCATAGATTATTTTGAGGTGCTCTTTGTTTGCTGAGTTTTTAGGTTTCAGTATTGGCAGACTTCAACAGCAGCCTACATTGTGTAGATGATGACTTGACATGGTCAGGTATTATATAGCTTTTGTCTACAATAATCATGTAGTAGAAAGATGGGAGGTTTGTTTTAACCATATGTAACTCAGTAAGTTTGATTCTATCATTTAGAAATGCTTAGGAAAAAGAAGAATTATTGGGGTGGAATATTTAGGTGGTAACGTATTTTGTTCTCTGCATGCTATCATCTTAAAAGCTACAGAAAAACATTAAACCACACATTGGATCTCTATCTTGTATATTTTGTCCTTCATCATGCACAGTGAGCAAGCAAACTAATTTTTTTTTATTAATATAATTAAACACATTTTTGGCAATGTTTGTAATAAATATATTGCATTTGTACAGGAAGTCTTTTGAAAAAAATTATCAATGCAGTTTCTTAATATACTTGCATAACAAAATTTTGACTTAAATTAAGATTTTTCTTTCATGCATTAAGAAGTTGATTTTAAAAAAAAATTTTTTTTGTTTTTTAATCAGTTTATTTACAAAAATGTACACAAATTTACAAAAATTATTTATCTGGATTCAAGGGCTTTCTTCCCTTTTTGTAAATGGAGATAACTCTCAACAACTTAAGCATTTGTTGATCATTGAAAATATTCTCTTTGTAAAAAGTCTCCAATTTCAACGTTTTTTGATATATTACTAGTTCCAAAAATTGTGAACGAGAAAGTTATGAAAGTGCTCAAGAGTAGGAAGTCATAGATGGAGAATCAGAAGCAAAAGTGGTAAATTATAAATAATGCAATAACCAAACAGTTATCATAAGGGTATATTTTCTACTAAACACCAAAATATTTATTTATGCCTGTTTCAGACAAATATAATTGTATTTAATGAGCAAAAATTATTGTTGTATTGCAAAAAATACTACGCATTGCTTAACTTGTATTTATTTATTTTTTTTTACAATAAAACCTTATGAATTATTAAAATCTTTCTGGAATAACCTGACTTCCAGAGAATTAATGTTTTCCACATCAGAGCGTGAAAATTTGTACATCATATAGCATCAAAAATCAAATTGCCAAAATGCAACGTGAAAGTTGGTTATAGTTGATGCTATGTATTCATGAACTAGTGTCTCTAATGTTACAGTTTGCACCAGTCATGGGGGAGTTGGTCTTTTTCATATTTTAGGGCAGTTATTAAAGATATCTTTTAAATGTTGTATTTCTTCTTCAAACTTATATGCCAACATCTACCAGAGGAAACTCCCTGCTTTCAGTTTTTTTTTTTAATCCAAGCAGAGGAGAACTGGTGGAACGGAGGTTAGCTGTTATGCCTATTACATAAATCCATATTATAACTGTTTTTTGGATGTGAGAGGAAAGTCATGCTCAGCTGGTAAAGAACAGAGAAGGTAATTGCATGACATTAAATACAACAGACAGTGAATGGTGTGTAAATGTCATGTAAACCCAAATCTCTTGGTTCTTTTTTTTTTTTTTTAATGACAGCCTTTAAAGATGAAATAAAGATAACTTCATTCATGGTTAATTATTTGTAAAAGATTTGTCATTGATAAAGTAACTTAATTGTTTTCCTGGCAGAGTTAAATATTAGCAAACCACTGAATTAATATATTTGTTAAATCATCATAATTCATGGTGTGGAATCCTTAACCAATTTAGAAAACAAGAAGCTTTTAGTTTTACAGATATTTATGTTAAAGGTAAACAAGTACGTGTTGAAAGTGAATTATGATATCTATTATTTAAATTTTAATTACTTTTTGTTAAAGGAAAATTATCAAATCAATATTGGACCTGGTCATTTCTATGAGTTTAATAATCTGAAGCAAATAAGATAGAATCACAAAGCAATTTTTAAAAATTTTATTGTCATAACACAAGATTTTGTCATATCCATCCAACCATACAAAATGGCAGTCTCATATTGTCCACGATTCCATTCTCAGATTCACTCTATAGCTGAATTTAGAGTATGGGATCACAAGAAATGACACTATGCTATAACTTTATTGCAGACCAACATTATGGCAGTCTTTGAAACATTTAAAATCAACTGAAATTCAGAGGTTGGTGATAAAAACAAAGAAATGCTTCTGACAGACTGAAGCAGACAAAAGTTTAAGAACAAAGGCAGAACAAACAAAATATGTAAAATATGTAATAAATAAATAAACATTCCAGTATGGAAATCATGTTGATAGAAAAGGTTTCTTGTTCTTTCGATTGTTATGTACATCAACAGTAGTAAATGTTTTGCATACACTCAGTTTTCTTAGATTTTGACAGAATTTCATGGTGATAAAAGTTTAAGAACAAATCAGACATTTAAAATTTTGTCACAGAAATTCCAGTTTTTTAGAGATTACATGAAATAAACAGATAGTATTTGGTTACATATCCATAAAGATTATAGCCTAACAACGCTTATATACAGAATCCACAAGATGAATGCGCAATCTGATATTTTTGCATAAACCACATCTTGATGGTTCTGATTGATCCAAATTTCTGGGCTTTTTCATTTTAATATCTTTTTCTATATTGTTTTATAGATTCTCTATTGGATTCAACTAGGCTTTAAGCTGGCTACTTTAGAACTGGATTTTCTGATCTGTTTGGTGATAGTGGTCAGATGTTTCAGATCATTGTTGGAGAATCCAGTTGAGAGGGAGGCAGTTTTTAGAATATGGTTCTAGTATATTGGTCAAAATGTCCAGGTAAATGATCCATTATTCGATGGATATGATCATCTGATCCAAACCTCTGGGACTGTGATTCATTGGACCAGTGGAGAAGATCCTTTAATTCTTCAAGGAAACAAATGGATTCTTCCTGATAACTTGCTCTGTCAATTTGAAATTGTAAATTTGTCTCTGGAAAAGTTTTTGTGGAGATCAGGAGGTCCTCCAAATTACTTAAAATGCCAGAAAACATTTTGTACCTTTTATTTTAGACATGTGCATGATTTTCTAATTGGTCCAGGCATACGTGTTTTGGGTCTGCCACTTCTGTGTAACTGCTTAAACACTTTCTGGGCTGTAAAACAAGCCATTTTACTGTATTCAACTCTCTCAACAATTTCAGAATGTGAGAGTCTCTCCTTGCACAACTCCGTGATCCAACTGCATTTCATTGGACTTAAACTTGCTATTTTACCTACTGTAGAATGATAAAATAGTTATGCATTAATTTACTATATTCTGTTGGTTGTCTGAAAAACCACACGCGTGCACAAGCAGTTGACATTGGTGTTCTTAAAAATATTTAGTACCAATCATGTTGATGTATATGTCAATCAAAAGAACAAGAAACCACTTTTCTATCAGTTTGACACCCATTCTGGCATGTTTGTTTTTATGTATTTTACATGCTATTGTTCTTAAAATCCTAACAATCCTTCTAAAATTTATCTTTGTAAGCCAGAAGGAAGTTTATTTTGATTACAATTGAAGAAAATTTGTTGAAGTATAGATTGTAAAATTAATCACAAGGTGGCAGAGAATGCGTAAATGACTTCCTTTACTCATATTTCGTCAATAGGATGCAAATATAAAGGCGTAATAATAATAATAATAATAATAGCAGTTGAAAAGTTAAGAGTGAAATTTACAAAATAAAAAATAGTTTATATAATTTTTTTTTCTTAACTTTCAAATGAAGTATCTAGAGTTTATCTTTCAGAATTTCAAACTATGCTATCCATTTAATTGATAAAGTAGAAGAAAAGAATTTTTTTTTAAAAAAGAATTTTAACAAAAAACTAGCAATTCTTAAACTAAATAAGAGTTCCATTAGTAAAAGAAATATATGTTTTAATGGAAAATAAAGAAAAATAAAACTAGGGAAAAAAATCAAACAGTTTATAAAAAAGAAAAATATCTGATCTTTCCGTTAGTTTCTTTTAAACCACCATATTATATTTTTTTAAAGAAGCTATCATTAACTCTAAGCTACAAATACGTTACATCTTCTGTCATGCTGCTGTTACATAGGTGTGTTTGACATATCACAAAAGAACAGTGTGTCTCACTCTAGAAATGTGCTGTGATGGAAGCAAGAGACAGGGAGAAATTATTTACAAAATAAGTCACTTTATTCCACAAATTGTTTCTGTTCTTTGTCTGAACTAGCATTGCACTGAACTATCAGTTAAGGGGAAAATACACACATTTTTTCACATTTTAAATTGAAGATAATTTAGGCCATCGACTCGGTATGTCAAGTTTTCCCAAGCACTCTTGGCAATGGAAGCAAACATGAAAATGTCTGTCATGCTGTCTCTATAAATTCTAGTTAATAAAGGGAACTGAAGTGGATTTTATATCCTCAATATCTGGAATTAAATATGTTGAAAAATCAATGAATTTATATTTAATTTATTTTATTTATAACCTCTATATTTAGATAAAAAGAATTTGATGTTAAAATATTTTATTAAAATAATTTGCATCATCAGTAAATATTAATTTCAAGTAGAATTTTTTTTCATAATCTAATTTACTCTTTTTTGATAGTTTGTTCAGAAAACCAGGTTGTTTTTGTAAAAGTGTGAAAAATTTTTTTCTTATTCATAGACTGTTATGAATTTAGTATGAATTATGTATATTTATATTTATAATTTGTATTTACAAATACTTATTATGCTAAACAAAACTTTGGAACCAAAAACCTTTTTCTTTTTTAATGCACAGAATCAACCAAAGGTGTGGGTGAACTTCCTTTCTGGGGAAAGAACCCACAAGTATTTAATCATTTATATTATTATGGCAAACAGACTAGTTTTTATGCTCTCAGTGTGACTTTCTCCCTTTTCATGAATTTCAAGCTCATGTGTGCACACATTCTGAGGGCTGTTCAAAGCAGCCCTTTACCAAAAAAGAGAGTTTGTTTTATAGCAGTTATACTTTTTCATATTAGTTACATGTATTAAGTCTGAACTTATATTGTATTACAATTCCTAAATTTGATTTCCCTTTAATTTCTTCTTTTAAGGTGGGAGGGTCTCATCAAGCATAATGGAGGAAAGTTCATTGAAAGCCAATCTTGGTGACAAGTTCCAAAAAAAAAAAATAGGGGATGGGGACAATTGCGTTAATGAGTTCAGATACTGGTAAAGGCATTCTCTTTGAAGGGTTAGAAGTACCATTTTAGCTGTATAACGTGTGGCTATACTTCTGTTCTTTAACATAAGCAAGTTCCTTTAAATGTAAAAATACCAAACATTGCTACTGATAGTGGAGTAATACTAGACAAACCACCTCTTGTTTCACATTTGAGTGACATTGGTAGGTTGGGGAAGCCAGGTGACTTGTTGTATGGGACTGCTTGCTTTGCAAACCTCTAGTGAAAGTAGAAATTTTTTTTTTTTTTTTATGATTTTATACCTGGATAGAAAGAAAAAAAAACACTCAAAATACAAAGAGCAAAGCGTTTTTGTTGTTTGTTTTTTTTTATTATTTTAAAGCAGCTTGTATAAATGTTGTTCATACGATCAGTTCACTGAGGTTACCAGTACTAACAGGCTGTCTTTTGTTGTCATATCGCCCTACATTCTCTGCTCAGTCAGAGCACAGTTTTGGATTAACTGTCAGCCCTGATGATGCTAATGTCACAGCCCTCTGGTATTGCTTTGTCTTTCACGCATGAGGACCATCAGATGGTGGTGAACATCCGCAGAATGTAAATGGAATTATCAGTGTGTACCTATTATTGGTGCATATCTGTGAGTCAGAGAGAGAGAGATGGGGAAGGTACTTAACCTTCTCTCCCTTAAAAGCCTTGCAGAGTTATTTCTGGTGACTTTAGGTCCAGGACACACATCCTGACTGGTCAGTATTTAAAGCTTTTATGGGTGTTATATAGTGGCAGAAAATCGCTTGATCCTGGCTAAACATACACGAACTTTCACACGCACCACTCACGCATTCACCACAAAAAGATTTAAAAAAAAAGAATCTTTGTGTAATTGTTCTTTACATGTAAAAAAAAAAAAAAAATATCAAATGATCTGCTCATCCAGAGCAGAGATCATTTCTTAAGGGAGGTATTATTTTAGATACAGAGTGGTTTGTAGTTTAGAAAGGATCTAATAAAAAGGGATGTTGTTGGATAATAAAGATTTAACTATAAATAAAACGTTTTTTAGCTGCAATAATTCTAAAAGGTTTAATTAGCAGAATACTAACACACAGTGGAAGTCAGAAAGTTTGTTTCATAGCAAGTCTTATAGATACATGGAATTATTTATCAGAAAAAAATTACAAGTTTATCATCTCCATACAGATTTTGAATTTCATTTTGATACAAGACTGTTTACTGTAAAGTTTCCTTTTTTCTGATTATCCACAACCTTATTGAAAATATGCTATATTTAACATTATTTGTAGTACATTCTGGTGATGTCATATGCAGCAACCAAGTTCATTCTAATTTTTTTGGTGGAATTCAGCTTTGTGGAATGAGTTGGTTAGGGTAGCATATTGATGTTGGCAATGTGAAGAAAATCCTGGACAGTTGTCAGTATGATGCCAAATATTGTCTTATTGAATTATCCACCTTTGAACCTGCATGAAGCCAAATCTTATGCCACTGATAGCATCAAAACTAAAGCTTTCTTATGCACCTGGATATGTAAATGGTGATACACATTTCATCAACTGTCCTGGATGCCCACTTGGCATAAGTAGTACTTTGTGGTCTGGTCAGGTATCTTGTGTCACCCAGTGATTCACTTTGCATCTAAGATGGCAATGGCAAACTTATCCCATGAGTGCCATAGCTGTATATAGTGGTCCTAGGCTTGTGATGTCACCCACAATCAGTGTGTTTGTTCTCAGTCTATCAGTTTCATTTTCCATTTAGTTGAAATTGGTTCTATAGTCTGATTATGGGTCTGTCCATGGACATCTAGAATGGCAACAACCTTTCAAAAGCCTCTGTTACACTGTATCTTTCAGTACCATATAACCTTGGCATTCTATCAACATTGGAAAAATCATAGCATATATGATTATGTATCCAGAACCTAGAAAACCCCAGGGCATGATTTACATGTGCAGACATTATCACCACAAGGTGGGCACTTCTGGAAAACTGCTATTCTGCATTGAATGCTGATGAAATTGGTGAAATCAGTAAAGTATGAGAACAACAGTTGACCAATATTGTTACTTTTTCATTTGAATCAAGATGAATAGGAAAATAGCACAATATACCTAGCAGTTTAATATTCCTATATTTCTTTTCACTGTTGTTAACCTTAAGAGGATTTATTTTTAAAAGGTTTTTTTTTTCTAATTTCAAAGCCACAAAAGATGGTTTGAAGACAGATAAAACTCATACATCAAGATTACTGTTATTACTGCCACTCATAAGATTCCCAGTAAATAAGAGCATCCATTTAAATGAGCAAATAATTTTTATTTCCATTTTTTTTTGCTTTTAAGTTGATGGAATCATTGGTATTCTTTCTTCCCATAAATTTTAAATTATGGCAATAATTTGTTTAGCTCCCTGAAGGATTGCTTGTATTTGAATTACCTTTAAAAGTATTGCTGCTGTTATGTCTGAACAAAAAAAAGAGAGAGAGAAGACTTAATCATCAGATTTTTATATGCTTTGTGTTTTTGCACCTCATGCATGAATAGTTCCACATGTTCATAGAACAACAGTATGCATTGTAATTCTCTTCTGTTTGGAGCATGAAGCTTTAGCCTTGATTATCCATACTACCTATACAATATATGTATTTGTATTTAAGGATATTTACCAGGTCATTTACCATGAGAAGCCCAGTCTGAATGAGTTAATTCATCTAGTTATATAACTTCAAAATCTTAAATAATTAACAAAAACAGAAAATCAAGCTACAGAACATGGACTTCCGCTTCCGGTTAGTATTACAATTTCCTTTCCATGCAGGGTTACGACAGACAGCTCATCTCCCGACCCTAACAATAAGTAACACATTCCAAAAAAAATAAGGAAGAAATAGGATGGGGGATACAGAAAGACTCTTTTATTCATTCATTTGTTCTTTATTTGTCTGTTTTTGGTTAAAAATGAATTAGGCTTGATTTAGTTTATCATGATGCCCTTTGTTGTTGCTGTTGATGACCACCTTTGTTTTGTTATTCTCTGTTATATGTATGCACAGGAACAGTAAGTAATACATGGATTGATAAAGCCCCAGAGACCATGGATTCTAAAAGAAGTTAGAGTACAACTCTCTCATCTAACAGGAAGAGAGATTTTTAAATCTTGCTGTTTGGTCCATCTTGGGCAAGTTAAATGGAAAATAACCTCAATCCATGAGTCCTCAGCCTAATAAGCCAGTATTTTATCAAGGCTAAGATATCAATACAAAGGAGAAAAGGTAAAGATCCACTAAGATATTAAGGTGACACCTTAGTCATTACTTGATGAGACTTGTCTAGCCATTGGCAATAATCTATCCCAAGAAAAATCATTTTATAGCAATCAGTTTTTGCACCTTCTGATTAGTTAACAAATTTAATAACCACTTTGACTCACCTGTGTTCATTCACATTAACTGAATAGCACTTGACAACATAGTAATTTATTCAGTAAATTGTCAGTAAATATCCTATAGCAGTTCTTCATTAACAAGAACATTGGATTCCGTAAAACTTCATTTGCATAATTATAACGATTTTGATTGCTAGTTTAAAAATGACAATAATATTTAAAGAGGGGGCTTGCAGATGCATAACAGCTCGCTAATTTCCAATTTAATCACTGTGTCACCAATGGTGGCTTTTCTGAAAGTACTATGCAATTGAAGCACCAAAAATATGAAAATAGTATTTTTTTTTTTTTTTTTAGAGACTGAAATTGTGTGCTTTTTTGTTTTGTTTTTTTTTTCAGTTTTGCAAAGAAAGAATTTTGAAGTTCTCAATTATTAATATTATTCATTAAAACAGAAAAGAGCGATACAATAATACAGTTTACAGGATTTGTTGTTTAACCTGTTAGACTTGAAAAATATCCTGTGACAATGGAAATGCTGCCAGCAAGTGTTAGATTTTGTGCGAACAGGATAAACAATCATCTAACAGGAAGAGTTTGCTATTTTCATAAAAAAAAAAAACTAATTTGATCTGATGCTGCTGGTCAAAATTAAAGATGTTTGCTGCTCGTTCATTATATGTTTTATATGAACTGTGCAGTAGGGTTCCATATTGGTTGACATTCAGCTGATCAGTCTGATGATAGAAATGTATTTTTTCTTGTAAGTTTGTTTGTTTAGTAAATACTCTTTTATTTGCATTAAAACCTATGAAATTTTCTTTCAGAAAGCCAGAGGGATTTTAGTTTGTTAATTAATACAAAAATAAAAAAAAAAACGATAAAAAATAAACTTTCACGATTTCTACAAGCTCTCTTTCTACCCCATAGGAAAAAGATGTTTATCAATAAGGTGAATTAACTTATAAATTCTGTCATTGACCACCATTACCTCTATTGTCAATTTATTTCTTTCATTTACTGTTGTTGTTGTGTTTTTTTTTATTTTATATATTAAAAGTGTGTGTGTGTGTTAAAGAAAAAATTGAGCAAGAGAATGGTTTATACCAACAAAGAAAATTTGAAGTGGCGGTGAGTGGGTTATTTCCCTCCGAGGGAACTGTGGTGTGTATTGGATTTAAGATATTGCATCATCATCAGAACGAACGAAGAGATGAATATTGTTTCTCAAAAACTAATCTCTGGATTAATGTTGTCTTGAAATTCCTTTTGTCGTGATAGACTTTTTTCCCTTTTTTAAAATTCTTTATGCAGGGAGAATGTCTTTCAAAAATAAGATAAATGAAACTTGCAGGAAGAAAAATTGCCAAAAACTGAAATATAGCCCAATGTATTTTTGTTAATTTGGTTTAACCAGTTATAAATAAAATCTGTATGACATCTCAGAACTGAGAGCTGTGGATGTTCTTGGTAGGTGTTTTGTATTTATTATATAAGCAACCAAAGTATCCCTGGGAAGACTATAGTAGTTATATCCATACACACATGCGAGTAATTAGTAATATTTAGAAGCAGGCAGGTAAAACTAAAATTAATAGTATCAAAGTAATTGGCAGATAAAATGTAATGCTATGTGAATGCTTAGTAGATGTCACCTTGATACTAGTGCAGACACAGTACAAAAGAAGGCGGCAGGTAGAAATAATGTACAATATATACGGCTTTGAGCTGGTGACTGTGACACCATGGTCTATGTATTTTATGCTATCGTCTTTTTGTTTACTTTTTTTTTTTAAATTACATTTTATTTTATAAATAATGCAAAAAGATTATTGAAGAAAACAGTAGTGAAGATAATGACATTCAGATTAATTATTTGGACAGTACGAGATTTATTACCATCATCTAGTGTATTAGTTTAACCTGACAAAGTTGGTGTTTGTATTCCTGATTTATAAACAGTTCAGTTTCCTTACCGAAAGTATTTTTAAAAATGCAAAAATGAAAATATAATTATAATTGGTATTAAAAATTATAATTCAATGATAGAGAATGATGCATAGTTGATCTAGGTAGCCAAGAATTTAATTCTCTCTCTCTCTCTCTGAGACATACTGATGTGAATATTTAGCTGTGTGTATAAGACCCATCTAAGATTGTGCTCTAGAAAATTGCTATTAGTTCATCATTTCTTTGGTGAAAGTTATTAATTATTGTTAGTATCTTTGCATTTATCTGTTGGTTTTACTTGTTATTGTTTTTCTGCATTACTTTTGAAGGGCCAGAAAGCAATATCTCCTCGTTTAGTTGACTATAATCACATAGCCCATTTTAGCTGAATGCAAGAGGAACAGTAGGTATGGCAAGGAGGCTGATAGCCATCAGTAATGAGTGTGTGTATATTTTCACTGCTATTGTGAATTTAGCAGATTGGGATGGGTTCTTTTTCTTTCTTAGCAATTTTGATACCTATATCCACCTCACTTTTGCATTTCCCATAAAGTCAATACTAGAAGCTCCTTTATGTGGAATATAACCTGCTGTTAGTTAGGCCAGAAAAACAAGATTTAGTGACTGTCATTCTCTTGTAATAACACAAACTATCATCTGGCATCAAACAGCTCCTCTGCCTCCAAATCTGAATGTCCCCTCCCACCCTTGCTGAGATAGGGCGAAGATGCAAGAAACTAGCATCTCTCACTCTGACATCAGGTATCCTTTTTAACTTCTTTACATGTCAGGTGTCTCAAAAACTTTAGATATGATAGTACCTCCCTACCCACTGTGTGTGTGTGTGTAAATGCACTTAATTTTATAGGAGAGCTCTATCTTTACTTTACCTCTTGCCATGCATCACTGATGACTCATCCTTCATTGTAGGTAATCATTTTGTATCTAAAGACTAATAATAAATCAGGTAGCTACTTGCTCTACAAATTTTTACAACGGTATAAAGAGCAATTATTTTAAAAGATTATGGTATTTTGTATACTGAATTGGAAATAATTATGAAACAAAGAGAAAACTAGGTATAAAATGAAAGTAAGGCATGATAGAATCGCATCTGATGTATAAAAATGAAAGCTCCGTCATACGGTCATGTGTTGATATAATACACTGTGGTTGGTTGTCATGCAAGCAATCAGAAGATGCCCCATCTGCAGAACGGTTATAAAAGTATAGGCAGGGATATCATTGTACTGTGGTGAATACTATGGCTCCAAGAAAGGAAATATCATGTGACAACTGTATCAAAATCAGTGTCTTAGCTAGCAAAAGCTATTCTGAAGCAGATTTAAGCCTGACTTAGTTTCAGAAAGAAATGTATACGAGACTGAGTAGGAAACTCGAAACTGGCACTGTTGAGAAAAAAGGACCAAACTCTTCAAAAGGGATGTTTAATATTAAAATGTGTTTTCTAGGTGATAGACAACAAACCATTAGAGATCTTGCAAATGATTTAGCTGCAAGTACAGGTGTTGATATTTCCTCAAGAACAGTAAGATAACATTAGTGTGACTTTGTCCCATTGGTTTTGTAGCTGCCCAAAAACCTTTCTAAGAAGATGCAACTGAACACAAGACAAGACTGAAATGAGCAGAAATGAAACAGTTGGATAACCAAATCTGGAGAAAGTTGCTCTTTATTGATAAGTCCAAGTTTGAACCTGTTTGGTAGTAGTTAATGGCAGTTTGTTTGCAGGCAGATCAGGGAGTGGTATAACAGTCGGTGTACAATAGATACATTTAAGCACTGGATTGGATCAATACAAATGTGGAAATGTGGATGTGGGGCTGCTAATCAGCCAAGGGTTCTTGAAAATTTGCATAAGACCAAAGATATATTAACTGATGACAAGTGACCGGTATGCGCAGCTTCTCATCCATCATGCCATTCCCTCAGGAAAACATCTCATTGGGTGGTAGTTCATCTTCCAACATGACAGTGGCCCCCAAGCATGTAGCCAAAGTGGGTAACTAAAAGCTATCTGGAATGTAGAGAGGCTGACAGAACACTCACAAGGTCTGCACAAAGTTTTGATATAAACATCACTGAGGTTATATCATATTTTTAAAGCAACCAAACACCTTGGATGAATTGTGGAAAGTGCTACAGGATATCTGGAACATGAAAATGTGTCATACTCTTTATAAAGCAAAGGGCTCACATACCAAATACCAATGCGTTGTACATCTTTCATTTCATTTTTGCATATTTTACTGTAATAATTCATTGCACATATTTCATTTGCAATTACTCGATATATGTGCATGTCCTGTGTATGTTTTCATAATTATTTCTAATGATGTATGTACATGTATTTTTTCTTTCAAAATATCAGTTTTTTAAAGAAATTTTTCTATAATAAGTTGAAGATGAATGATTCACAAAATCTCCTAAAAACTAAAAAAAAAAAAAAAATCAAACAAATTATCTTATGCCTTGTTTACTTGAATCCTTTTTTACAGAAGAGTTATCCACAATTTTGTTTTTAAATGGGTTAGCCCATTCACGTTTTTGTCTCTTAGTATTTCTTGATTTTTAACAACTTTATTTTTAAAAATGTCTTCATGTTCTCGGCATGTTTGAGGCAAACAGTAATTCTAAGCTTTTCAATTAGAATTTTTCTCAAGCATCCATGAAATAAAGCTAGCAATCTTCATCTGATATCTTAATTTTACTGTTAAGGAGATGATTGAAAAGGTTTTTGTTTTGGCTTGATGGCGCAGCAGCATTCGCTATTTGTGTTTTGTCATTATCCGCTAAAGGATTGACCTTTGGTGTTTATTTTTTTATTATTTGATTTTTATTATTATTTCTAAATTAACAAGGCATAACAGGTCTAAAAGTGACAAGAAAAAAAAAAGATCATTGATGCTGATGGGATAATAGGGTAATGTCCAAATTAACCTCTACTTTCTGGTTTGTTGATTTGTGTCTCTGATTATTGAAAAACATTTGTAGTTTCTTTAAATATCTTAAATTGAGTTTCAAATATAAAAAAAAAAGCAAACATATGCTGAACCATACATTGCCATTTTAAAGATGATCCATCAACTCTCTTTTTTGTGGTTTATAATGTGCTAATGTGCCATACCTGATTTTTAAGTATGTGTTACGGTGGATTGCTAAGGCTAAGGGCTTGAGTTATACTTCTGCCAGTGACTAACTTGGCTCGGTATGCTTTCCTAGTCCAGTCTTGGTGTCTCTCACCCACATCTACTTTGGTTTTCTTCCACACCTAAAAAAAAAAATAATAAAATGTTTTAGGAGGGATTTTCTTTTGAAGACTGAAGTTCTAGATCCCACATCGTGCAGGGTTGGCAATGCTTCTTTTTTTTTAACCTTTTTGTGGTGAGTACACAAAACTATGAGAGACGTATATGTTGTTATGGTGCAGAATTTGTGTCATGACCCAACACATTGGAAATTCCATTATTTATTTGAAAGGTAATTCTTCATTTACACACTGGCAGTGATAGCAATAGCTTTTGTGTTAGTTGATTCTTTAAAGGATAGATAAACAATATATATAATTTTTTTGTTACCTGTTGGAAATTTTAGTATATGGATAGTTGCATTACCTGGTTCAGTAAGTGCAGTCAAATGTCACTGTTTTAAGGACTAGAACTAACTTTACCCATTCATACTCAATATGATGTTTGCATTTTTTGTTATACAATAAGCATTGTTATAGACTATTTTGCCTGCTAATTCAAATTAAATAGAGAGAGAGAAGTAAACCTTTTAGTACAACAGTCTTTAGAAATAAATTCAATAAGAAAATTACCTAATCAATTTAAAGTTTCTGATTTAAAAAAAAAAAAAATTTTTTTTAAACAAAAATGAAAGTGTGTTTAGAATTTGAAAGAATGCTTCTTGTATATGTGTGTTAAAAGGAAAATTCTTTAACCAGGTTATTCTTCTCTAAGGTATTATGTTAAACTAAGCTTTTGAATTATGAGAGAGAGAGAGTTATTAATGTTGGTAAAATCAAAAGGGTTAAAACAAACTAAAGAAAAAGTTTTTTTTTTTTTTTGTATAACATTTAATAGGCCTTCTGTTAAAAATTTCAGCCTTTATCTTGGAACTTGAAGCATGTTTGCATTACAGTACAATGATTCTTCCCTAACAGTCCAAACAACTCTTTACCACAAACTGATAATGAAATAGAAGATTGAACTAGATCTTTCTTTAAGTTGGGGTAGTTCATACAAGGACATTTATAGTCTTTGGGTGCTTCAGCCTTAATATTATGTTAGGTGTGGAAAAACTGAAGTAGGGATTAGTAGGAAGGAAATACAGTAAACTCACCCCAAGGGAACACTTTTTTTCTTCTTCACTTTATCAGTTAAATGCATCAACCAGAGTTCCATCCTTCAGAACCTAGTATTCCTTTACATGTTTTCTATGTAAACATTAATTTAAAAAAAACCTGCAAAAAATTAATTTTTTAAAATATTTATTGGAAAATCATGCAGTTTTTGGAGCTCTCTTATTTTAAAATTTTATTTATGATTGATATGGAGAATAACCAATTCTTCTTACTTTTTGAATTTTTTCCAAAGCAATCACAGGTATAAATACAATAAAAAGAAAACAGTAAATGTATCTAATTATTAAAAAGATAATCAAAATTATTACATTTGGAAAAGTGTTGTTTTTTTTGTTTTTTTAAAGGATACTAATATAAAGTACAAAGTTTCATAGCTAGGGGGAAAAAAAATAAAAATAGAAAAACAATTAAGTCAGCAAAAAGTAACCTGAAACTTTTCCAATCCCTAGATTTATCTTCTTTTGCTTTTGCAAATCCATGTGGTTTTATTCTAACTACACAAGTGCTGTGGCAGGAGTCAGTGGATCTTATGATCCACATGAGTTGTTGTAAGGGAGAAGGTCCAGGCAGTTGGCAGCATCATTGCTCTGGCATTTACCAATACACTTAATAGATGGGCTGACTCGTGAACTTGTTCAAATTTGCATGCACTTTGTCTGCACTGATAGATCCATCTACCAGGTTTTTGCTACCACTTTAGAAATTAGTTTATAGTTTGTTTTTTTGTTTTTTCAAAGGGGGAGATATTTTGAAATGAACAGAAAAGAACTGTATTATGAGTTTAAAAAGGAACATCCATCTTAACTGAAATATTCTGTTATTTGTACATTTGATCATTAGTGATGCAAAATGATTTTAGAAAGTATTTAGCTTCTGGATGGCGGAGTTATGCAGGTTATGTGTTAATATCAATTTTGCTAATCAAGTAAATTATGTAATAGGACTAGGATCTGGGGCTGTAGACTTTGTTGATAACTCAGCAAGCCACCCTACACTCGACACTTATGTACACACTTGTCCATTGGTGAAAAAAATCATCTTTAATTGCCTTTCTTCCCTGGGACCATATCTCTACCTGCTGTGTTGATACTTTGACTGGAGCAGCTGCAGGGTTTCATAATGCATTCTGAAGATGTCAAACACGTTTTCCATTCACACCGTGTGGTAATTAACATTTTGTTACATTTTCTCCCCTATTACTATTTGCTTGTTTTCAACCAGAAAAAACAACCTAGTAGCTACATTTATCACCGTACTGTTGATTTCTCATTGGTAGACTGGGTGTAATAAGGAATATGGGTAACCAACCTGAAGGGCTGCTTTTAAGTAGATTTCTTCACATCAAGATTGAGGAACGCAGTTTACATGAAAAGTTTGTAGTGTATTATTGGCATGTTCGATAGGAGACTGCACTTCCCTGTCTTTACAATCTCTCTGCCATCTGGGTTGTAGCTTGCTCGTTATCAGTACTTGGAGCCACATTTTCCCATTGAGTGCTGCATTTGACTATGTTGTGGTTGAAGGTTTGGGGTCTGTGTAGATTGTTGAATTTTTCTTTTGTGACAATGATATCACACTTGAGCGGGCTAATGACATATTGCTTGGATGATTTGATGTTGTTTCACAACCATTAAGTTCAGTAATTTGTGACCAGGTAACTTTGGTAAATCTTTCTCCATTTTTTTTTTTCAATCTTTAAGTTTTTAATTACAAAGCTACTTATTTAATACTTTCTAGCTTAATTTAATATTTCTATCATTGTTGTTGGAAGAAACCATAAACCAAAATGTCTCTCTAAATCTCTTTAATGTATCAGTGTGGTACTGTGTTTGAGCAGATCCTGATGTATTTTTTTCCTTTATGTTTCAACAACCAATGAAAGCTCAGATTACTAATTTAGCAACTTTGGTTACTTCCACATGTGTTCATATTGCAGTGTAAAGCATCAGACTTACCCCATGAAGCAATGTGTATGAGCTATCAACAATGTTGTTTTACACTAAAGAGTGTTATCTGGTACTAGAATACAATGCCAATTCTGTTGATTCAGGAGTCTAAAATTAAACATCCTGGAACTAAAAGATACCATCAGACTAAGCATGCAAGAAGATAATACTAGGACAGAATACCAGCGCCATGTTTGTCATTTATTTCACCTCTTTAGGGATAGACTTCTTTCTCTGATGTGAAAGAGAGTGAGATTTTGAGATAACCGCATACAAGATAGTATCCAGGATCTGGAGCACACAAGTATACAAAATTGACACGTTCAATAACAATCAGTGTATCTGGTGAACACACACACACCCTAGTTTATGTTTTATGTTTTACAAAGCTATCTTCCTTCAGACTAGTAATTGCATGCTTTTAAAATTGCCATTGAGCTTCCAACCAGTGGTAAGTCAAAACACAATGCTTTATCTGTTTTATCTTCATTAAAGGTATGAAGATACCTGGAAAACATCAAAGAACCACCTAAGAAGGAATGCGCTAAAGATCATAACTGAAATTATGGCATAAACACTTAAATCAGTATATCTTTTTAGCAAAATTTTCTGGAGGCAATCCAGTTTTTTATTATTTTTCCACTTCTTTTTGGACTTAATGTTTATTCTTGTTCAGTTCAATTAAAAACCAGCAAATATAAACTGATGGTCTACCCAACATTGCACCTTGATGGAACTGAATGAACGCCCTTTTGTTAAAGTCGGGTATTTTGTACATTGATCCATTTTATTCATCATCAAGCATTGAAAGTACTGTTTGTTTTTTTTATATATCTCAACTCTGTTTTTTTTTAAGATTAATTAGGGTGCAGTGTATGGCTGTGAGGATGGTTCACTAACCCCGCCATGGATGAGGGCTTTGAGTTGGTTTTCATCAGAGTCCAGTGTAGTTTGGAAACTTCCCTGGTGTTTGTTTCTTTTTCACCTTCTGTGCCACTTGGTCCTGATTGTGCTTCCTCCGGGTGCTCTGTGTTTTCTCCCAAATCTATAGACAAAGGAGTTCTAATGGGGGATTTTCTGAGTGCATGAAGGTTTCCTGGGTGAGTCAGGGTTAGATTTCATCTTGGCCGCTGTTCAGCTCGCTTCTGTGCAATGTTTTCAAGACCCCTGAATTTAGGACAGGGGCTTAGACTACAGGTAGGACTAAACAACACAGTAAGATTCCAATCTAAATACAAAAGGATCATACTGTTTGAAGTACTGTCAGTGAATCTTGTTTGAAAATAAGGATGTTTTTTTTTTAAAATTATTTCTAACATAAGGTTGGTTAACAATAATATTTTCTGATTATTTAACTATGGATTCACAAAAAAGTATTATCATTGAGTAAGCATAGCTCGTCAGATCGTGATAGAGGAAAATATTAGATAACTGTAGTATCCCAAATGTTTCCAAACAGATTTTAGGTGTCCACCCTGGCAGGCATAATTATAGGCTTACCAATAAAATAATTCCTTAAATATAGGGAAGGTTATTTTGATAAGAAAAGTCTTATAGAACAGAATTTCAAAAATAGACTCTTTTTTTTTTGCATATATAGATTTTCTTCATATGGTGATGTTTATAGATAGTATTAGAAATAATTATGTAAACTCACACAGGGTATGCACAAATAATAGGTAATTGCCAATGATAGACATATGTGATACAAATACAATGCATTATTACAGAAAAATGTTTTTAAAAAAATGAATATATTGAATGGTGCATTAGTTTTTAATGTTGTAGCTCTGCTTAACACCTTGTTTTTATGCTCCCATAATCAATGTATGACTGTGGAATGTTTCAAGTATCTTGTAACATTTCCTGCAATTCATCCAAGGTATTCGGTTGCCATTTAGCTTTCTCAGTATCCATGTAACCTCATGTAGCCTCTGTTTTTATCATTACTTTGCACAAGCTAAGGCATCTTTGTGACTGTTCTATCAGCCTCTGTGTTCCAAATAGTTCTTCACCACTTTGGTTATATGCTTGGAGTCACTCTTATGTGAAGATAAATTTCTGTCCAATAAAATGTCTTCCTGAAGGAATGGCATGATGGATGAGAAACTGCCCGTACCTTTTGACTTTATGTAAAACCGATCACTCCTCAGTCCACCTTCGGCAATAATCAATGGCAGTTTGTTCAAACAGTTAAAACTTGGACTCATCTGTAAAGAGCACCTTCCAAGTATGGCCGTCCGACTGTTTCATTTCTGCTGCCCATTTTAGCCATGCCATTTTGTTGTCTCTTCTCAACAAACAGTTTCAGGAAGATGCATTACACCTGTCCTTGCAGCTAGTTCATTTGCAAGATTTCTAATGGTTTTTTGTCTATCACTTAAAGAACGTAACTTGAGATACTTAGATAGCCCAAACTCTCTGAAAGTGGTGTTATTTAGACTGCGTTTATTGTGCCAACAGTTCAAGTTTTGCACATGCTCTTCAGATTCTTGCATGCCGCATGGGGTTGCCTTCACTACTGTAGACTTTGATTTCTACATACTCATCATGGGATACTTCTTTCCCAGAATCCATAGTATTCACCACACAACAATGCTATCACTGTTTATACCTCTGTAGTCCTCCTGCAGGTGTGGAAACTTCTGTATGACAACCATTCACAGTGCACCATATTAACGCATGACTACACTATGAAACATTTTATTTTTAAACAGGAGATGCAATTCTATCATATGTTGTTTGAATTTTATACCAATTTTTACCATTGCTTCCATAATTAGTTCCAGTACTATAACTCTATATACTAATACATTGATTTGTTTATGAAATGAGTGGCTTGTGGTCTAGTAGTATACTGCTGGACCAACGTGGTTGAAGCCCAAGTTTAAATTCCAGTCTGGTTCAATTTGGCCTACTACTTGGCCTGGTTTCCTCTTGCTCTTCTTCACCAGCCAGTCTTGTGGGTTTCCTTTGACACCCTTCTTTTTTCTCACATCCAAAAATAGAGTCAGGATTTCCTTTCCAAAGTCTGTGCTTGGCTCCACATGGCAGAAGATTGTCAACATTTTTAGCAGACAACTGAGGCACTATGCTCCTTCACCAGGGTTTGTTTGTTTGTTTTTTTAAATAGCAATTTTCCTGTAATTAATTGGGGCTTTTTACTATTATTGTGACCCTCCTATATAACTAATAATAAATCATATGGTTCATTTTAGTCATGTTACAATGGTAGTTTTAAAAAATCCAGAATTACTTGAAATGATGCAACAGTTTTGTCTACTGCTGTAGTTTTGCTATTCTTTACTTCTAATAATGGGGTTCTGCATTGATAACTAGTTTCTAGCTTCTAGAAAGTTTATCAAGCATTTTGTTGTGGAAATGCCGTAGATTAAGACATCTTGGGTAAGGAACCTTGTTGAGGCCATAGGAGTATGTAGTTTTGTGGGTTTATGCAACTGCAAATGTAAGGCCTTTCAATCTGGTGAAACGATAATTACAAGATTACTCAAGATGGGGAAACATTGTATTGAAGAACCCTCTGTTGTGAAACCTTGTATCTATGGATCATGAAACCTTATCTTGAGGAATTTTCCAGAGAGTGAGACCTTAAATCTATTTCTTCTCAGGATTTCAGAACCTTTAATCTCGTAGGAACTCTATCCTAGCTTCCATGGAATGGTGCGATACTGACTCTGAAAAGAACACGGGGCTTTTTACTATTATTGTGACCCTCCTATATAACTAATAATAAATCATATGGTTCATTTTAGTCATGTTACAATGGTAGTTTTAAAAAATCCAGAATTACTTGAAATGATGCAACAGTTTTGTCTACTGCTGTAGTTTTGCTATTCTTACTTCTAATAATGGGGTTCTGCATTGATAACTAGTTTCTAGCTTCTAGAAAGTTTATCAAGCATTTTGTTGTGGAAATGCCGTAGATTAAGACATCTTGGGTAAGGAACCTTGTTGAGGCCATAGGAGTATGTAGTTTTGTGGGTTTATGCAACTGCAAATGTAAGGCCTTTCAATCTGGTGAAACGATAATTACAAGATTACTCAAGATGGGGAAACATTGTATTGAAGAACCCTCTGTTGTGAAACCTTGTATCTATGGATCATGAAACCTTATCTTGAGGAATTTTCCAGAGAGTGAGACCTTAAATCTATTTCTTCTCAGGATTTCAGAACCTTTAATCTCGTAGGAACTCTATCCTAGCTTCCATGGAATGGTGCGATACTGACTCTGAAAAGAACACACCTTATGGATGCTTGACTGCTGATAATGTGGATCATGGATTCCTAGCCTTAGGAAGGGATTTCTTATCAAATATTTCCAAATCTTTTCTTTTTTTGTACACTCCACATAAGTTGTATGTAAGTTTTTGTAGTGGTGTTGCTCTGAGGAATAAATTTGGGTAGAATAGCAATGGCTGTCATGTGGCCAAAACTGTTTTCAATTTCTCCCACTGGCTGTCTCCCTTATTTAGTCAGGTAGAATATGGAAGCCAGGATTGCGAATTAGACAAGATAGGAATGACAAGCCATATACAAACTCCACTGCTGCTTAAAGCCTCCTGCTTAAATTTGAAAATCCCATCCAACCTTCTCCATGACAAACCCAGTACTTGATTGCTCGGGTCCTGATGGAAGACCAAGGAGTTGTAAAGACCACAGTTTGATCTTTTTTTTCTCTGTCTGTCTGTCTGTCTGTCTGTCTGTGTGTGTGTGTGTGTGTGTAACTTCAGATCAGCTAGAAAGTTTTAAATGTTGGGTAAAGTTATATGGGTATATGGTGTAACTATACTGGTTCCACATTTAGCTGACAGCTTTTTATAAATGAGATTTATCCTACATCTGAATCGTTTTGTGTAAGATTAAGAGGCAGCCAGCCACCCAACTCCTCTTAGGCAGGAGAGGCGTGACTTACCTAGGTTCTTGCCTCTGAACAGCATCTCCTCCTCCCTCCCCTTGTAGTCCCTATGAGCTGAAAAGTTGAGGCATTTAAAGTGGACAAAACCAGTATTTCTCATCTGTCTCTACCTTTGTCGGAGGCTACTTGTACAATTTAGTGCACTGGAACTATTTGATTTCCATGATGGGTGGGATATGGGAGCTTCAGGCTGCTGCTGAAAGTCGAGTTTTGTTTTGTGTTGATCCGTCACTTTGCCAGTTGAAGTCTTCAATGAACTCAGCGAAATGTGTAGAATTAGGTCCTGACTATTTAGGTAGTTGGGATGTTGCTGATTAACCAGCTGTCTAATAAGGTCCTTCAGTTATTCTCACTGGAGTTATTGATCATGTACTGGTTTTTTAAGCAAATCTTATGAAATTTCAGAAATTGATTTCAGTTGGAGTGAACTTATTGTCTTCTAACCTGCTGTGCAGTGAAAATTGGGAAGTTTAAAAGGCAGTCCATCTTACTGTGGGGGATGTAAAACTGAAGGTGCACCTGTAGAGATGAAGTCTGAACTGGCAACTCTTTATGACTTCAACAAAATTCTAGACTAGGTTTCATGCTGTTTCTTGCTGTGACCAGTGAAAAATGCCATCATTAAGTGTTTTCCTGCCTTTTACAGAAGAGGCATTTTGGAATATCTATCAGTTTCCATTTGAACTTTTTTTTCCCTTGTAGGGAAGTACCTGGAGGGCCATTTTCAGTTCCAGTAAATGTCAGAAGAAAAAATGTCTAGGTGAGTTTTGTGTGTGTGTGTGTGTGTTGCTCCACAAATTTTTCCTTGAAAGTGGTTTGCTGTTGAGGTATTTTTGCCATACTTCTTTATAGTGAGGCCTGGTCTCTAGCCAGGTGGAGTACAAGTTGTATTGAATTTTTTTCATATGGTTAGTTTGCTTCTTTCTTTTTTTTTAATCCCATTAAGCTAGCTTTATGATACTTGCTAAGGATTTTGTTTATTACTTGGAGGAGGCTAAGTTGGGCACATAGGACAACTAGTCCATTATCCATATTAAATGCCCTAGCTTTTTGTTGAGCAAATATTGATACTACATTAGGCTCTAGTATGTCCAGTATAGGTTGTTTGTTTGTTTTTTTTTTTTTGTTTACGTAGCTAGTTTCTGTTTTACGTCTTTACTCCGTTTTTCCCAATTGTTCTTATCTAGGTTCTGTCTACTGAAAAAACTAAACCCAGAATTTTTATTTTGTCCTAAACCCATCTAATTCCGTGACTTGCAGGTGGGTGTTGGGTTTTCCAAAGAAAACCCAAACATGTTCTTTCATCTTGGAGTGGTTAATTCTGGAATCAGATAAGTTTTCGTAGATCTGTAGCATGATAAAGATAGCCTCCATACTTTTCTAGCATCAAAAGGCTAAGAAGCCAATAAATAATTATAATTTTTAAAGTATTTGTATAACATCATCAGTCTTAACTGTAAATAATTCTTCTTTAAATGCATGTTGTTACAAAGTGGTTATTGGTTTACTGCTTTAATAATGGACCAGGTAACCAAAAAGTGGTTTGCATAAACAGTGAGCAAAATATTGGTATTATTTCTGAAAATTATAAATTGAAAGTACCAGAACACCTGTCTCTTAAGAAAGCAAAAGGAATGTAACACCTTCTGTATCATTATCACTTACAGATTGCTTAGTTACTGCTATGTGAGACTTTAAGCAGACATTAATTCTTCTGCTTGTTATTGGAAAATCTAATCTCTTCAGTTTACTTGTCATTGTAAATGAAGATAGCCATTGTCACCTGTTTTTTAACAGAGAATAGTATTTAATTAACACAACGGCTGAAAGTGCTAATAATTTTTCTGCTGACTATTGGTCAATTTATACAGAAACTGAACAGAAATAATTGAAAACCATTGTTTTTATTTATTGATAACAACTCAAGCTTTGCTAAAAGCAGCAATGAATTATTTTTATAGATAATGTAAAATGTTTTGGATAACAATTATTATAGCAGTTTAATCAGTTTTGAGAATATCCTTCATCATCCTAGTTGGCAGTAGATTTTCATGGAGAAACGTGTTAATTTTCCACATTTGTGGGGGTCAGATTAGTTCTGATGACTTTCAGTAAGAGTCACACTGGTCTGTTATATATAAGAAATATTATTACTGACACAAAATGAATACCCAGAAGTTGTGACATAGAAAAAATAGAAATACTCTAGATAAATTGTAAAAAAAAAAATAATTATTAACTGTTTGTTAGTAATTAAAAGCAGAGCCTAAAGTTTTCTCGATAGGAGTTATAATTAGAGGGTTGTCTACTTCTGCTGGCTATTTGTGTAGAGAGGCCACTCGGATTTAAAAGTCTGAACTGACATCATCTGGAGGACATGTCAGGGGCACTGACTACTAAGCAAGCAAGCATTAGTTTCACTGGTATAATCAGTTTTCTGCAGAATCTCTGCTAATTTTAAACTCATATATATATGCTATCATCAATTAATGAGTATTTCTTTCCAATGTGGAATTAGAAAGAAGTATAGGTCATGCCCTCTTCCATGGGGAGCTAATTTAGGTTGCAAGGAAATCTCTACTAGAACTCCTCATTTTTAGATTGAGAAGTAACTGGAGTATTTAGAGAAAATTCATGTGGCCAGCTGGGAAAGAAGAGTAAGAAGGAACCATGCTAGGCAGGTGTGCCAAATCAAACTATTTCTTACCAGGATTTGAACTTTTCCTTTTGATTATAGCAGTCCAGTAAAATAATCACTAGACTGCTTTGTTGCTTGTATCCATTATAGCATGGCATCAATGAATGGATTAATTCCTGCTTTTGCATATATACCCCTTTTTATATTCTAAATCTCCAAAACCAAATAATTTTTCATAACATTCCAGTTTTCTTCAATCTCAGACACTTGCAACTTAATTTCTCACTTACATGTTCTATGACTCAAAAACCACTTCTAAGCATCTGTCCATTCTCAGAGAAAAACCGATCTGTAGTGATGCAGTGATTGGACTTTACCCACCTGCAGCTCGCCAAAGCTGCTGCTTTTCCAGAACAGATTTCAGAGAGTATCTAATACTGAAACAATGCAGGATTAAAACAATATTCTACAAACAATGAAAATGAATCAGATAAACCACAGCTTCCATGTTTGTTTGTTATGCACATAGAATTTCAAAAAGATGTAGTGCAAGTTAGTACATGATGAGAAACCTGTAATTGATACCAAGATCCCAAAATCTCAAATTTTTTTCCCATAGCACTAATCCTCTTTATCAATGGACATCCCACTCCCCTTGCAACAAACAGGGAAATTATCTTCCAGAACCTTTATAGAGATACTTACTTTTTACTAGATAATTTCTCGGGAGGGAGGGGACAGATTGAGCCATTTTTCTGTCAGCACCCTGGTCTGCATACAGAAAGGAAAAGTCAAATTCTCATCAGCATTCTTACTACTAATTATCAGCAAAATGATGTTAAAAAAAAATTGCATATAGTTTAGTGTTCTACAGGATCACATCAGTTTCTTGTTTATGTAGCCAATTTGTATGACTAACATCTATCTGGAATGAATCCATACTGTTGATTACCTGCCTCAAGGTTTGTCTGAATTATGTACTCCACTATTCTCAGTGAACAACGAAGTAGGTAAGTAGTCTGTCAGACGTTCGTGCAGTATTATTCCTGGATATATCACTAACAAGAAACTGTTTTGTTTTCTTTTATAGACATTTTCCCTATCTAAAGATAAGCACGTTTGAGTTAAGTATTTGCTAATTAGTAACAAATAATATAATTTTGTAAATTTTTTATGAAGTATCCTTTGTTTTGAGAGACTAGCTTCTCCCCTTATCAAAAAAAACATAAACCTGTATCACTGAGAAAGTTTAAGAGTAGGAGAGGAAAATAGCTCATCTGACGAAGCCACTGAGTTCTTACACAATAGTGTCTTATCTCTGCAAATCATCTTCTTTACTATATAAAAAAAAACTGTTTGTTTTTCTGGTCTTTATTTTGTTTGTTAAATCTTTGACAAATTTAATTTTAATAATAAATAAAGGAAAACTTTGATAATAGAATGAACAATTCTGGACACTGTCATCCTACATACTTGTTCCATCACAGCGTGGCTATTATAGACGAACAGTGATGCATCATAAATAAAACTGCTCACAAAATTGTTTTTAGCATTAATCAAAGTTTTGAAATTTTCAAACTTATTCATGGTGAAAAAAATGTCTTAGTAGATAGGAAGCATTCATTCCTGTTGGTGATGTTAGTATCCTGTTTGCTAATTTTAGCAGTCTTCTCAGCAACATCTTGTTTCAAAAAGTACTGAATTGTCAGATATCAAACAACAAAAATTGTTTTTCTTTCTTCTTTTTTTTTACAGGAATTGAGTAAAATATAAGGAGGAATAAATTCTTCTGTAGATATTTGCTGCTTGATCATTCAAGATGGCATATAACTAGTGCATTGTGGTAAAATGATGGCTTTAACATTTCTTACAGATGTATAGAGTAAACATTTCAAAGATTTATTGAGAATAAATTACTGGGTTTTAATTGTTTTTTGTTTTTTTTAAATAATCTTCCGTAGATGGTTATTTATTTCAAATACATTCACTTCTCTCAATAGTTATTTGCTTATTGTTAGTTACATGTGTTCTTAAAGTTTCTGTATGGAAAATCCATTAAAATGAAATATTTTTCACATTATCAGTTAAGTAGAACTTTGCATATGATCATTCATTCATAAGTCTTGAAAGTTTGCTGTTTAGTTTTTCTTTCCATGTTGCATTGTGGGAATAAAAGCCTGTGTTTTATATTTTTGTTTTGTTTGGGAGATAAAAAATCTTTTTATCATTCTGTAACATCACAACCTCAGAAATAACCATTTTCTTATGCACAGTTAAAATTCTTTAATTTCACTTATTGTTTTATTGACACCTAACCATTGAGCATATATGGAAAATAATTAAGTACACAATCTGTAGAGGCTGCCTCGTTGTTGGAGTTTCAGTCATATTGACTTTGTTTTCTGTTCAGAACTCTTTGGAACAGTTAACTCATTAAATGAAGTTGATAATGTAAAAGTCAAACTCTATATAATATGAGTATAGATGCTGAATATGTAGAAATTAATTTTGCATAAATAGATATGATGCATCTATTCCTCTTCAATGGAGAGTTGCAGTCTCTATGGTATACTTCATACTGTTTTTATTTTGTAAAATTTTCCACATGATTTTGCAGCATTCTTCTCTCTCTTTTTTAGTGAAGTACAATTTGTAACTGGCCAACACAGATATACAAATGTTTTCTAAAAATTGTTAAGAGCGAGATGAGAACATTTTTTAAAAAACAGCCAAAAGTGGGAATTATCTAAAAATTGTACCTTTCATTGCCATATATGGAAAACACTTTATTTATGACTAACAAAGATCACATAGGAAAACCATTATTAGAAATTTACTACCAGGTTGAACATGATGTTTTCAATAATTTACTGCTAAATCAGAACAGATGCCCTCCAATGAAGTTCAGGTGTTGGTGAACTTTCTCTGATTCCCAGGTTACTGAGTGCTTCAAATGTTGATAAACATCAACAGGATTAAGAAGCTAGCTTTGTGTGATGTGGTGTGGTAGTGGGGAAGCAATCTCTTCTCTGTAGTCTGCAGACAGTGCTGTTTTGCCATTATTCTTTCAGACAGCTAGAGAGCACAGATTATGTAAAGCAAACAAATACATTTCTTTCAATAAGTATGCATTCATTTTATGTTTAGGAATTTATATGTAGTGTGATGTGGTTTATTGAATTCTAAATCTCTCCTGAATATGTTGGTGATGCAATTCATATTGCTTGCGATGTAATCATATGGCATTCCTTTGTTTAGGATTCAAGTGAGAATATAAAACACCATATTTGCTTAGAATGATGTCTTCTGTTTTCATCTCTATAATGACTGTGTTGAAGGATCAACAGAATACTGGAACGACATTTGTAGATTTTTTTTTTGTTTTTTTGTGGACAGAAAGAACAAATTAGAATGTTTTAAGTAAAAATATTGCAAATTTGTGATTGGATAATTAGGTGGGTGTGTTTTTATTTGCTTGTTTATTTTTATTCTGTACCAGTAGTAAATTAAAACATTTGAAATAATAAAATTTTAACTAGCATTGTGAAGAAAGTAATTTTATAGTTTACTATTATTCCAAAGAGTAATATGCTCACTTGTCATGGCGGCTTTCCAGAGTTTGACTAATAGTGCTAGGGCTTCTTTTTTTGTCTCTGAGCCAACGTTTTTTGCCAAGGATTTCCTTATACTTCTAATCAGAAATGTTCTGGTACGTTCTTAGATCACTGTAATCCATCGAAGTTGCGCTATTTTCTCATTGGTCAGTAATTCCGCCTGTGGATTTTGTGAGCTCGGGAGCATCCACCACAATCAGTCACTGTGAAAATCCCTTTGTTGTTGTTGTTGTGGTTTTTAGTGGGTAAATTATTTGAAAGAAAAAACAAAAAAGAACCTCAAGTACATAGGAAACCACTGTAATTTTCACTGTATGCAAAAGAAACTATTTTATTTTCTTTTTGATTTTGAGAAATTGAATTTTTTATGGATTATGCAAGAACTCTGGCCAGTAATAAGAGCAGTGGCATGCAGCTGTATTTAGATTGATGTTGTTAACAAGCAGATTTGAAAAAAATAGTTGAATGAAAACTAAATTTATTTTCTTAATATTTTCGGTAGTGGTGAACAGCACCAGCTGCGTGAAGGAGGCGTAGGAGAATGTTATAGATTGTGCTGTAATGGCTGCCATCTTCATTTATCATTTGGCTGTCATTCACCATACTGACAGACAGATAACACCTCATGGAGTGCATCTGTTGTACTAGTTATCTATAGCTGCAAGAGAGAAATTTATGGATTTTCTTTCTTTCTCTTTAAAGGTAGTAAATTGTGAATATCACTCAAGGTTTTGGGTCTCTTGGTTCTAACAAGCAATAAAAAGTAGGCAAAGCAAGGAAGACCTATAAACTCTGAACACTTCGAATGTGTTAAGGTGATGCTGTAACTCCTGTCAAGAAGATCACGAATAAGTGTGTGTGTGTGAGAGAGAAGATTACATTTGTGTAATCTCTGACATGACATTATTAATTTCTCTAATCATTCTTTTGGAAGAGTTTCAAAACACAATATGGCCACCTCTGAAATGGTATTAAAATATCTAATTAATTCAGTGTGTATGCATTTGCTAATTTGTGCTGAGTTAATATAACACATGGTAACATCAGTGTTTTTTGTTTTTTTTTTAATCTATTTTTTAGGAAAACAAAGCAGTTCAGAATAATTTTTTTCTTTAATTAACAGATTTTAAAAAGATTTCTTTTGGTTTCTTGTGTTTCGGAGATATTTTTTTTTCTTTATTTTTCCATCACAGAAAGCAGTAGTTTGAATTAAAAAGATATAACGTGTGTTTGTTTGTTTTTTTTTCATCTTTGCTAGGAATGAACTTTGTTTTCATAGAAAAATGGAAAGAGAAAAGTATGGGAAAACTGTATGAGGAGGAAGAAAATCAACAAAATAAAATGAAACTATAAAAGCAATATGACAAAATAGTCATCCTTGCTGAATGCATGACTAATGCTGATTTCTTTTCAGTGTATTTGCTCTCTCACTGTCAAGGGAGAGCACCTGTGTTCAGAAAATTGATAAAACAAGCTTTTAACTCTTTCCCCGCCAAGGTTTTTGACAATATTTCCATTAATAGATTCACTCCTCCGTTGAAAGATGATTTGGAATTCCCCCAAGGGCATTTGCCAATGCTTAAACTAATGATGTCCATGCTACTGACCAGCCATCTATCATGTCAAAAAAACTAACTACATTAGTGATCTCCAACTTTGACAGGGAAAAGGTCAATCTTAGTAATCATCAGGGTGTGGGTTCAATCCCAGTTTGAGTCACTGGCTGAAATATGATCTGCTGCAAATTAGGCTTACAAATTATAATGTTAACATTTTTTCACACTTTCCTACAGATTGATCTTGATAACAAGAAGGAAAGTTTGTTGAATTATAGAATTAATTTCAAGATGGTGAGAGATGTCCCAAATAAGTTCCTTTACTTTTATGGATAACACAAACAGTTTTCTATTCTTCGCAAAATAGCTTGTTTTATAAAACATTTGAAAAATTGAGGAACATTATTGTATCTTATTTTAAATCTTATTGTTGAAAGTGGTGAATTTTAAAAGTCACTGGATTATTCCATAAAGAGCAAAGTTCAGCCTGTAAGTTATGGCACACTACAGGATGGTGTTAATGTTATCTTAATTTTTGGTTTGTTTTACTTTCTTTATTTGTGATGCGATTTAAAATGAGATTTACATTACATAAATGATGCAAGTATCCTGGAAATGGTTTATAATCAGTTTCTATGATAGCTAATGATGTGTGTGTGTGTTCTTCAGTTATAAATGAAGCCTCATGAGTTTTTAGTTGCTCTGTTTTTTTGTTTTTTTTTTTGATAGATATAAGCATGTTAATTTAGACAGGTATGTTCTTATCTGGCATAGCATTGATGCTAGGGTTGCCATGTGTATTATGAAAGCACAGATGGATATCGACTAATACATTTTTTTTTATTTTATGAAGAAAGATAATATGATGCATGCTCCGAATCCTGAATCTTTACCTAACATGAATTTTAAACAGGATACTTTAAAAAACTGACTATATAAAGCTTAAACCTTTAATAAAAAAAGAATTTACCTCTTTCTTACCTGCCTACTCCAAGTATTGTGTGCATACTCTAAAAATAAGAGTGCAGCATCAATATTTTGTTATAAAGATGTTAAATGTGTTTTGTTTGTTTGTTTTCATGTAATTATAAAATTATAAGTTTGAGAATTTGTTCATTGTTTTTATGGTGCATTTTATTAGTAGTAATATAACAAGCTAAAGAATCTGTATTTTGATGATCTTTTCTTGCCATCATCAGGGTTCAGTCCTAAAGAAGATAATCTGGTCCTCACTTCCCTCTTTACCTGGATTTAATGAGGGAAAAAATGAAATCACCTTTATCAGATTTGGGGGGTGGGGGGAGGTTCTGAGAAGTATTCCTGATTTTACAGTGTTTTGTAAAGCTAAAAAGAACCTTGACATGGGCAGCAATATTATTTTGACTTTACCTGAGAGCTTGCCTTTCATGGATGAGATATTTGTGATTTCTCAGTGGCTTCCTCACCTGAGATCGACAGCAGAAATTGTTGTTAACTATGATGCATCAGCCAGTGAAAAAATATTTTAGATTTTGTTTCATTGTTATCATTTTTCAAAACCAAATCAGCAATTAGTTGTTTCGAGCATAAAGTAACTATATTTTTAAGAGATGTATCTTTTGGTAGCCATAACTTTGGACTTGACAATGAAATAACTTGTTTTTTCATAAATTGGCTTTTAGTGCGCGCGCGTGCACACACACACACACACACACACACACACACACACACACACACACACACACACACGTACTTCATTGCTCTCAAGATTTACCTTTTATTATATACATCTTCCCCTGCATTTGACTAATTCATTGATAAGTCCACAATTGTGGTGTCCAGCACGTAACAACATGAACAAAAATCTTGCATCTTTTCTCACGTGTGTGTTTTTTAAGGTTATTTTTTTTTTTAATGTTCAGTAATGCAAAGATTTATCTTTAAGTCAGTAACAGAAGTGGGAGGAAGATGGGTGGTGATGATATTTTCCACATAAGAATTTCTTCCTAATGTCTACACTTTTTAGATGCTCTTTATTTGCATCTAGATTTGTTCTTCCATATTCAAGTTTTTTATAACCAACCAGTGATATGTGGAATATCTTGCAGAACTAGACAATGGTGGAGAAAGTAGTTTCTCTGTCATTATTATAAATAAAAACCTTGTCGAGTTATTTTCTTTAGTTTTAATTTTGGCACACCTCAATGAAAAGGAATATTTTATAAAATATTTTTTTTTCCATCTAGAAGGACTTTTGCTCAAAAAATTGTTTTTATAAATTTTTATTTTCTGATTTTCTAAAAGATATATTTAAAAAGATCTTTTAGAAGGTATCTTGAACTATAATAGCCTTGCGTCTATGTAGTTTACAACAAGTGGTAGTAAATTGAACCCCAAATTTTTTTTCCCATCTTCATAACCTGGCTAATCCACATCCATGTGGCTCCCTGCGACTTTTACTTAGTCACAGTTTTTCTGCTGGCAAGCACTTGCTTCCGGGGGTCATGTCGGAGATATACACACCTGTTTCTGCTTTTCACCATGACTAATGCTGAAGGTAGAAGCTATCTGCAATCCGTATGTCATTTTGACACTAGATTTCTCATAAGTGCTAAAGATAAAAGCAGCCTGTATGCTACAGAGACTACTAGTGTGATTCCTTCCTCAGATTGTTCTACAAATACTCTTGTCATCCTTCTTCAGGTCAAAGGTAAGATGTTTCCTCTTATTTTGTTTGTTTTCTGTACCCTACCTTGATTTGATTAATGATTACAAGAAGTGCAATAAGACGACATGGCTTATGGAAGGTCCTTAAGAAAGAGAAATATCTAACACCACCAGCTACAATCCAGTAATTTGTTTTATTCTTTAACAGCTGTATACACACACCCCTGAGTAAAAGGTTTTGCTTTATCCATTACAAATTTGTAAAATCGTGGTTTTAGCCATAAAATGCCCCTTAAAAATTACATGTACACATTCTGCACATGTAAGAAAGGTTTCTTAAACCTCTAACTACAGCAAATGCAGTGGTGGAAAAACTCATGTTAAAGAGTTAAGCTTACAATATATGTGTAGGTCCCTTAACTGAGTGACTAATCAGAAGCTCTCTTCATTTTCTATTAGCCAGTGAGTATTTACTGTTGTGGGACTTTTCCCCTGCCTTGAATTCCATCTGTGGGGTTAAACATAAGCAAGGGTTTGTTTGTTTGTTATTCTGCTGTACTTCTAGCCATAGTGAAACAAATTATTCTTGGATGCAATTAGACTCTGGGTGTCACTTTTTATGATAAAGGTAGAAGCTTGCCACAGCAGATAAGTTCAATAATTAAAGGACATACAACAGAGGCTATAACTAAATCTTGATACCCTGTTGCTTGGATAACACAACTCCAAAATCTTGTTTGCCGCATGTTCAAAATTTTCCTTTGGTAATCAAACACAAAAGTTGGCCAGTTTGGTATTGAATGTTATACCATAATGCGTACGGACCATATAATATAATTTGATGTTATTCTTAGCATCATTAATCACAACTTTTCAGTTCTCTATAATTTGCATTTGTTTAGCTTAATATTCTAGTTTGAAGAATTTCATGCTTAGTCACAGTGTACCATTTGTATTTAAAATATTTTACATCTTTTTCTTATATAATGAAACCTGGCCTGATATTACAGCTGGGTTTCATTTTAGTGTCTGTAGAAGTAATTTGAAAAATTAGTAGATTAATTATACTTGAATCATATTTTCCTCCTTGTAATGGATGCTGCAGGACATAACTGAGGTTACACCACTATACTATGAAGTGTTTTCTGCCATCAAGTCTTGCTAAGATCTCAGCCTATGTACAAGTCTCAGAAGAAAGTTGCATGTATTTCTTACCTCACCTGCTTTAAGAGTAGAGTACATACTTTAACAGTTTATATGATGTATGGAGTATACTTGCTTACATTTTAAAATAAATGTTTCCTGCTTGTGATTGCTAGATTTATATACTGTTGTCTGCATATGAAAATGTATGAACAAGAATGGACAACAAGAAAAAAATTATATGCAACAGGTTTTTTGCATTGCTCTTGGAAAAGAGTTACTACTAAAACAAGAAAGCCTATGCCATTCTTATTGCCTAAGGAAGTACTACTTTCCAAGTCCAAAGCATTAGCATTGAAATTTGTCCTAGAAGTACTGGTGGAAAAAGAAGAGAAAGATGTAAACTGTCAAAAATGTCTGCAATTGACATTATTAAAACTCTGCACAAAATGCTAACTGATCATTGACTGTAATTCTTGCTTCTTTGAGGTGGAATGTTTTTATATAAAATAAATATTTTATTTTTCTTACAACTTTTATTAGAAAAATCTTTGAGGTTTTATTAAAGAAATTTATTCTTTTTATAAACTATGTTGATGTCAGATTGATTGACCCCAGTGATACTTGGTTTGTATAAAATTCTGTGGTATTGTGAGAGTTAACCATCTATTCTATTCATTGGAGGTTTGTCACTGATTATCCTGCTGCTCTCTTTTTGTTCTTCATCACTGGTGCTTTTACTTCAGAAAAATGGATGTCATGACCTATTCTAACTATATAGTGCACAATGGCTAACCTTTGCTCTAATTTGTTCTGTTCATCACTTGATTTTGGGTGTTTCTTCATGGCAGCAGTCATTGCATAACTTTGCACAATGTATACAACACTGACAATACCAAGAAATACTTTCTGGATGTCTGTAATTCTTTTTTACAACTTGCTGTACCCAGCATTTATAATTTCATGAAACTATAATGGGTGCACACCCTTGCCTGTAACCCTGATCACTATTATGGCTTTAGCTGCTGCTTCACTCATTGACAGTACCACTCATGTTACCAAAAATGTAATTGATCATTTAAAAACCTGGCTAATGTTTCTGGTGGTGTTAAAATAATCATAAGCTACTTTGTGCAGAAAAATAGAGCTATTAGATGGCAGCTAGTGTATTATTATACCTATCTATGGACCTACAATTTATTGGTGAAATGTCATGACAAATTCAGCATTTAGTTTATTGGCACCAAATTTTTTCTCTCTCTCTCAATAGTTTTTAAAACTTTTGATGTTAAGTTTGATTATCATTGTTTACTAGTTAAACCTTTACCTGCATAAAATTGATAGTTAAAGGATTAACTTTCAAGCACTTATACAATAAAATAATAATTTTGTTGGTATTACTTGGTTCTTTAAAGATTGACATTCATGCAGTTTTAAAATGTGCTACTTCTGTTTAATGATTTGGTTTAATGCTAAATGACTAATCAGAAATTATAAAATTCATATAATGGATATTTTGGAGGTTGTCAAAGCTCCCTTAAAATGAGTATAAGATAGAGTAATGTCAAATTTAACATGAAGGTTACACAGCACTCCATCTTGGATATTTGTGATGCAGAAACCAACAATTTAAGGATTTTTGCTAAGCCTAGGCTGCATGCTCTAAATGAAAACTAACCTAAGTTTTAAAGAAAAGCAAGAATTTCTAGTGTCTTTGCCCATAAAGTTGCATGGTGAGGTCCTATGTATGATTGAAAATAAAGGTAAATCATCGTAGAAAATGATTTTTGGTTTGTATCAAATTCAGTTTACTTAACTGGCTTTAATGTTTCTCTTAAGACAGTGGCCAAAATTTTTGTTTCATCAATCCATTTGAACAAAACATTGAATTTCCTGCTTGCAGGTTTGTAACTAATATCTTTCAGTACTTAACATGTAAGCTATTTCTGACATTGCCAGAGGGCTTTATGGATTTCACTGGAGAGTTGTGTGTGGATAGCATTTGTGTGTAATAAGAGTTTAGGCATCAATGGAAATTTGTCCTTTCTTGGTGGTTTTGTTCTGGATCTGAGTTATGTTAATTATTTTAAAGCTAAACCTTTTGGACTTCAGAGAGATACCTGTATCCGTTTACCTTGCAATGCTAACTTTGAGCAATCACAAGCAACAAAGAAGCATGAATGGCCTCAATGTTGCATCTTGGGCCAAGAATAGAAAGTACTTGGTCAATGGCCAGGTCTTTCCGAGATACTGTTTTGGAAAGTAAATGTCACCAGTACTTTTTGCTACTGAATGAACCTACCAAAAGTCCCTACTAGAAATCTTCATTTTTAGATATATGAGAGAACCCATGCAGCCAGCTGATGATGAAGAGTGAGAAGAGCCATTCCAGAAGGTATGCCAAACTGGGGGGACACTAAAGAATATTAATATACAGAATTAACTAACTTAATGTCTTTTTTTCAAAAATCTAATTTTTTTTTTTGTAATAACTCACCTGTATTAGTAATTTTTTTTAAATTTTTCAGTCAGTGTAAACTTTTGGTAATTGCATAAGTGACATTCTTACTTGATGGCTATGTACATAGGTATTGCATGGGTTCTGATGCCGATGCTGTTCTACATTCATTTCAGAAGAATTCATAATTCCTTACCACTTTCCAAAGAAGAATGAGAATATTTAAACAGTCAGTCCATACAAGCATGTAATAGTTTGTGATTCATTAACTGAATTATAACTGATGTAGCATTGTGTGTTGAAATAGTGTGGACCTCGTCACCATTTTTAAAGGTGTTTGTCTTTATTAATGATTCAATATATTGGTGGGTTTGAGATGATTTGGATGAAATTATTTTTGAAATTTGCACTAAAACATTGAAGTTCCTCAGATTTTCGCAGTACATATAAGTAAACATTTGTTGGTGGGTTAAACCTTTTTTTGTGTGTCCTGTGCATATCCAGTGAGCACTACACACTGTATAAAGTATGCAATGATTTTGGTTAGAATTTGTCATAATTAGGAAGAGTTCCACAGCACAGTGTAACTGCTCTCATCTCTATCTAGACAACAGTTCTTTAATGAACCTCAAAACTAACCCTTTCTGCATTGCTGGAAGGTCATTCCAAAGATTTTGCTATTACATTTTCTGATTGATCAGTTCAGTATAATTAATTAATAATTGCTCTTATGAGAACAAATGCTAATGCTTATCGATATTTCTTTGATTGGCAGCCTTTTACGTACAGATGCGTTCATTCTATTTTTAATCTGTGTTTGTTGCTGGACCATCTGGATGGTAATCTGTAATTGGAAATCAAAGTCAAGGGAGCAGAATCTTTTTCCAAAGTGGTGCCACCTTTTTCTCTCTCTCTATTTTTCTTGGGTGCAGTTGTCGCATTTTGAAGGAAATTTCTTTTTTAATTTTATATAATAATGGCTCAATTAATAGTGAACTCCTCACTCTCTCTCTGTACAAACACCAGGTGCATGCATAATAAGTACAATCAACTTGTTTTTTTTAAGTTATTTTTAAAGGTAGAATGTTTTGTTAGCCATTCCATACCTAAAATCCTGGTTATGATTTCAGTAATTAGGTTTTTTTGTTTGTTTTGTTTTGCTTGTGTTTTATTTTTAAACAAGAAAAAGATTTATGAAAAACTGAAGTCTATATAATTTTGCTTTTTTAATTAGCACCATGGTTTATTTAGAAAATAAATATGGATAATTTCATGACAGATTATATACACACATGCAAAAAAAATGAGCACTTTCATAAATTCTAGAAATTCCATGCTTGTGAATTATGGAAATTCTAAACTAGTGCAATAAAAATTGACAGGGCGGCTTTAATGATCGTTTCTCAAAGCTCAAGTAGCTGTAGTACTTTCTGATCTTAAGTCTTTCATGGCAGATGACATTGTGACCTCATCGAGCGCGCAGGCAGATACTTCGATGAAAACTACCTGTATAAAATTTTTAATAGTTATGCGCACAACCATTTTCACTAATAGATTGCTTTAAATATAAAACATTGAACATTTCATTGTTGAGTTGGTGATTATGAGTGCCAGTGCATGTGCTAAGAGGAGGATACAAATAAAACAAACTTTATCTTTTTTAAAAAAAAAACGCACTTCAGGAGTTCATATTTATGGCCACCTGTGTATGTTTTTGAATATTGAATTAGTAGTGAAATTTGAGATCTTACGAGATAATAACACATTAACCTTTTGAGGAGTAGGCTTTTGAACCCTTTGAGAAGTATGTCTGTATATTTATGGGGACTAGGCATTGATTCTGACAAGGTAAACCCATAAATATACATTTCCAAGGTTTTTCAGGCTTTAAGTCTTTAGATGTGTGCCTTTCTATAGTCCATGAAACCTTGGAAACACACACCAGCACATTTATGAAATAACTCTGTCAGGGTCAGTATCAACTCTCCCCTCCTATAAAAAAATATATATATATATACACACATGGGTGTACTCAAAGGGTAAAAGCATTTTCACCCCCCCTCTTCTGTATCAATCTATCAGTATCAGTTTATTCAGGCACTGGTTTTCTCCCATACCTAAACAGGGGTTTCAATACTGATTACCAATTTCCTGCAGAAGAAAGAAGTGCCAGGCCCCACAAGGCACAGGAATGGTGGTACTTGGTAGCAGTAAACAAGGCACTAAACCTCATTAGCTCGAAGACAGTGATGTTCACCGAAGAAGAAACCATTTTAATAATTTAGCAATTTATTACGGTGATCTTGGATCTTGGCTGCTACAACTGCTTGAGATGTCAAACTATTTTACTATTAATCTCTGGATTAGATTTTGATGGTTGATGATAACATTGGTTATTTTTTTAATGGTTTTTTCTTATAAGAAATAATAATATAGCCATATATAACAAGAAAAAAAAAGATATGCCTGTATCTAATTTTAAGGCTGGTTAATAGTGATATTAGTTTCATATCCTTCAAAAATTTTGACTCAGTGACTTTGCAGAAATCTGCTGCAGTCCTCTGGGATGAGATGAATCTGTTTTAATTTGGTTTTCTGAAAGCATTGCAACATAAAGTGAACAACATTTTGCTTAAATGATGATAATAATAATAATAAAAATGAAAAGCTGAGAGAAGTGCACCTTTCTGCTGTTTGATTTCTCACCCATGTATATTTCTCCCTGCTGTTTGTTCATCCTTCAGACCTGGGTGCAGAGACTAGCTCTGTGCCCACCATGGAAAGTCCACACTAGAAATCTTCATATGTAGAGGTTGGAGAAATCTGCACAGTCGGCTGGTGAAGAAGAGTGAGGAAAAATTTTGCCAAGGAAGCATGCTAAACCGAGCCAACACTGACCAGGATTCAAACAGATCCTCAATCTAGTAGTCCAGCAATCTACTACCGCATCACCTTGCTTTTGCTATCTCTAGCAAAAGACATCTCGTTGGATTATGATCGCTCAAGATTTTTTTTTTTTTAAATTTCAAATCATAAGTTTGGCCTTTGCTATAGTTACCAGGTGATCATAAGGTTGCTTCTTGAAATCAGTTGCTTATAACTAATAAAACTTTGCAGGTTTTGCTGCTGGGAGGGGTACCACTTACACTGTGCTAAAACAACCATGCCGGTATTTTAAATAAGATTCTTCTGAAGTCAATGTGTAACAGTATTTTATTGAAACCAAATTTTATTGATATTTTGCCAAACTGTTTGGCTTGTTAACATTGAGTTAAACTGCCTATCTGTCAGCCAGCAGGAAGCAGTTCCTGCAGTCTTCCCTTGTATGGAAATAGCTTTAGTGTTTTGCACATCACCTTCCGCATAGTTTGCTGGGGTAGACCAGTAAACCTGGCAGCCTAATGGGTGCTGCATTCTCCATGCTGAATTTCTGCAACAACTTTCATGGTTTTAGATGGATTTCCTTATCATGAAGTGTCTGCTACGGATCTTCTCTTCTCAAATTTATGGATGAGATTACGCAAGGCACTTGGGTTACGTGGACCTTGACAAACAACCCTGTTATGATGAAAGGCAGATGAAGCTATCTTTGCATTACATTCATGCTACAGAAAAACATCACTAGTGCTATTTTATCTAGGAGAGAAACTCTTGTTTGCAGGCAAATTCACACACCTGAAAACTCTGTAGTTTAAAGGAGGTTATAATGCATAGTGTAATTTGTGCTTCTCTCTCTCTCTCGACCCCCCTCCAGGATCAACATCTGCATATTCATCTCTCTCTCTCTCTCTCTCTCTCTCTCCCCTGCCTCCTCTGGGAACAAATTCTGCAAATGCCCACATGATCTCTGTATGTGCACTTCTGTTAACTTATTTCATGGTTCAGGAATTATAAGCAACTGACTCCAAGAAATAACTTTTATAATACCTGGTATATGAGGAATGTATAAATAGAAAGGTGACTGGACTTTTCTAACACTAACTAATTATTAATGCTGGAAACTCATTGCACTCTCCAATAATTCTTTTGTGTTATAATGCTGACACTTGCAGATATTGAGGTTACTACTTAATTTTTTTCCATGCAGATTTTTTAACAAATATTAATTTAAAAGGTACATTGTACTTACATTATTAAAACCCTAATAACTTTAAGCATTTACCAGATCATTCAATCACATGTAAACTAAAGAAAAATCAAATTTCTGTAATAATTTTTGATAATTTACATTCTTAAAGACATTAATAAATTCTATACTGAACTTTTTTAAATGGACTTTTCAGCTGTAAGGGTATACACAGTATAGTCATACAAAATTTGTATGCCTTGAAATGAAGGATTTTTCGTTTTTCATGTTTGATGCACTGATTTACCATTGCTAGCATCGTGTATCAGCTTTGGTGACCAAGCAAGTAATTACCTAGGTGTGGTTGGAGGTTCTTGAACAGTGATTCAAGGTGCAAGCCCTTTCAAGAGTTATCTGTGAAACCTCACATACACCTGGAAAACCATATTAGAACTCTCTAATTTTATGTGGGAACCAGCTGATGAATATGGAGGAGAAATGATGCTAGGTTGGTATGTAAAATTGAGCCAGTTCCAACCATAGTTTTTTTGCAGATGTCGTGTGTTGTGTGGATGTTGTGGTCTAAAGATTTGAGTAAACAAAACACATGGAAGTAATCGCATAAATAAGCAAAAGAAAATAAATAAAAAAAAAACTAAGACAACCCAAAGCTTTTGAACTAACTCAGTCTCTGATCACATTGACCATCCTTACATGATATTTGTGTGACTTCAAGTGTGAAAGGTAATAAATGTCATGTAAACATGGTCTATTGGATCTTCATGCAAGATATTAAAGAGGAAATAAATATCTTTTTGTGATTGGAAAAGTTGTAGGATGGAGAAAAGTCCCCTCCACCACTTTAGGTTAATTTCTATACAGTAAGGCAGCCATGTACAAGCTGCTGATGAACAGTATCTTTAGCCAGGGGTGGGGGGGGTAATTCTTTCCATTTTTATTTATTTAGAAATTTCACTCCTATTTTAAATGTTAAAATCAACAGCCAAGTTTAGAAACTACATACAGAAATAATTAAGGCATCTCATGTCTGTACTTTTGAGGTAGATATCTTGTTTCTTTAACTTTCTGTATACCTCCTGAGGTGCATTTGCACCCAGCTATCCTTCAAATCTGTATTCCTGGGCACTGGTTGAGCCATAAGGACTATAACATACACACTACCTTCATCATTAATAACAACAAATTGTTATCACTCCAACCTCACATGTTTTCTATTATGAGTGTATTGACTAATTATACAGCAGTAGGTTCAACACAGATAGTAAATAATGCTTTCAGGCCATTGTGGTACAAGCAGGTAAAAATTGACACAGAATATGGAGGGCTAAAAATCTTTTAAAGTGAATGTAGAAAAAATTATCTGTATGAATTGACACACACAATAACTATTATGTACATGGAGTCGTTTGTGGACTCTTTGACAGGAGAGCCACAGAATTTCCATATCTTTGAAAGTTTAAATAATGGAGGTGGGTTATTAAATTTTAGCTGTAAACTAAAAAAAAATTAAATCTGGTGATTAATGGGCATTTGGGTTTTGTGTATGCATTCATTTTTAATTGATTGGAGGAGATATCAAACTTTTGAGTTGAAAAATCTCAATCATCATCGTCTTTATGATTGTCCTCTGATTTGGTCCAGACAGAGCTAAGTCGTATCCCACCCACCTATATTGTACTCCAGTTGGTTATTAGAATATACTGGCTCAGGGAAATAGAAAAAAAAAGAAGAAGAAAAAATTCCTATGCTGCTGGCATCCTGTTGCTGATCTTCTGGCTAACAATACTTGATACTGGTTACAAACTGTTCTCACATTACAGTGACTTCAAAACTATTGTGTCAAGTACACATGTGGAACAGGTAAGCTGAAACAAGAATTAAATAAGGAGAGACCAGATGGCTTTCTATTTTTTTTTTTTTTTTTTTTTTAAAATTAAATTTCTTTGGTTTACATCTTTGTTTTCCTGGACTATCTTGATACTTGCCTTTATTACCTTTGATTACCTGATATTTTGCTAGGTTAAAGGGGAGTTGGTGAAAGGGAAAAAAAGCATTAAAAGGGAATTTCTGTTGTTTCCTTATTATTGAAAAATTAGGTCAGTTGTTTACAAAGATGTTATCGTTGGTTTAGATTGGGCCTTTTACTTTAAGTTTTGTTGGTGTACAATTTGTGTAAGTTTATTAGTTTGCCCAACTAACCCTCTAATAACATTAAATAATCTACCACCAATAACCTTCCTGTTTGCTTGAAGCTAGGCCCTTTCTCTGCTGTTTACCGATTGCCATAGGGAAATGGAAACAGTTTCTCAAACTCCCCACCATCTTGTGCTGTGCATTTGCAGGAAACTATCCATAGGTTTGTGCATCATTAACACTTAATGAACTCAAAATGAAAAGTGAGCTCTCAATAGCTAGAGTCAAGTTTATCCTTTCATCGAAAATCATAACAACTGGGCTTAGTTTTAACCACTTTATTTGTTGCTGTTAAGGCTAAATGAATCTAAATAATTATTGATTTATTGGATTTTTAAAAAAAAAGTGGAATAAATTGTCAGTTAGACAAATTCTTCTATCTTTCAGTAAATACCATGCTGTAATGTCAATCTTTAATGTTGGCGAGTATCATGTAAATTCAAACTTTATTTGCATTTACCATAAATATAAATATGCAGTTTTATCCAGAGAATTGGAGATATCTTATATAATTCACGATGGCATTCTAGCACCTTAAAGACATTCCATAGTCTAATCTGGGCAGGCTGCTTTGACTTTCATGACACTGCCCCCCCAAAATAAACTTTAAAATTACAAAATATTTTCTGATGCAGTAAATAAATGCTTGACTAAATCCAGACATTGCCATGTTTCCAGATGGTTTCCTTGACTAATGGAAACTCCATTTCTCTCTCTCTTTTTTTTTTTTTTGCAATGATGAATGTAACTTCATTTTATTTAGCTACACTAGCAATTATCTTCATGGCTTGGAACTTCTTTTTTATATATATATATATATACAATCACCAACATTAGGTGTGTGTGGATTTTTTGTTTTTTTTCATATGGTATAATAAACAGAATGTCGTCATTATATAATTAAACTGTTTTTTTTTTAATATATAAATTAGTGTGTGTGTGTGTGTGTGTGTGTGGTCACTGTATTATTGTGTGAATTTCATCAAATTACAAATGTTAAAAACAAATACTAAACTGCTATTAGTAGAACAAAATGTCACATTATTTGATCATTCATATTGTTGTTGTTTTCTCTTGTGGCCAAGTAATGAGTGATGATGATATGTTTTTATAGCCAGATGAATTGTTTTTTTCCATCAGTTCTTCTGCTGAGAGTTTTATCGTCTCTCTGCTTGCTTGCCTTTTTTATTTTTTTTTAAATTATTAAAACCATTTCCAAATGAAATCTTAAACTGTTCCTAATGCAGCATTAGCAAATAAGCAGCACATACTTCCAAAGTGCTCATTTGTGTGTATCAATCTTGCTAAACTTGAAATAAATGAAATCAACTCCAAAGGGAATTATAGACAGCCGTGTAGATGATTTTATACAAAGCATTCAATGTGATTCTAACCAGAGACTAACTATTACTGTTCATTTTTTGTCATATTTAGTGTTGTTTGTAATTAGTCTTTTGTTTCAGTAGCTGATTTAATGTCAGGATTTTCATTCACTGTTTGCTGTGTAAGAATCAATTTAAATCTTACGATATTTCTCTCTTTACTTTTTTTTTAATTCTCATTTCAGATTATGGTACAATGATCGCTGTTTGGAATTAGTGGGGAAATTTGGCTATTCCCCTAACCAAGAAGCTCCATTATTCTTCTGCATTCAGGATGTTCATGTGTTACAGTAGGGTTGTACACACAGCCTCATGCAGACTGTAGTTATGGAAACTGGGTACAGCCCGATCCCTGGACACAGTCTTACACAGGCAGAACCAGATATATTAAGCTCCGGGAAACAGGATAATCCACGAGCATCACAGGACTCATTTGCTGAGTACGCTGCTCGAAACCAACGTCCTACTAATGGACCCGTTGTTAACCGTCGGGCTGAACGGCACTTCTCAAAAAGAATGCGACGAAGATTGATATACAAAAATGGAGAAGTGAACATCACTCAGACTAATATACGAAAGAGGCGCAGGCGCTATCTTGCAGACATCTTTACTACGCTAGTGGATATAAAATGGCGATATAATTTAATGTTGTTTGCATTAGCATTTATTCTTAGTTGGTTGATTTTTGCTTTGATTTGGTGGTTGATTTGTTTTTCTCATGGGGACTTGGATCACGTAAAGGACCAGAACTGGAAGCCATGTGTAAAAGAAATTTATTCATTTACATCTGCTCTTCTGTTTTCTATTGAAACACAGCACACAATTGGATACGGTACTAGACATACAACAGAGGAGTGCCCAGAGGCTATTGTAGTCATGATGATCCAATCTTGTTTCGGGGTTATATGCCAAGCACTAATGACTGGTATTGTGTTTGCCAAGCTTTCGCGACCAAAGAAGAGAGCAGAAACGCTCATGTTCAGCAAAAATGCTTGCATCTGCAAGCAGGATGGAGAGCTGTGCTTGCTCTTCAGGGTTGGTGACATGCGCAAGTCACACATCGTGGAGGCTCATGTCAGAGCAGTTTTGATCAAGAAGAAGATCACAAAAGAGGGCGAAGTGTTGCCGTTGTACCAGTTCGATGTTGACCTTGGCTTTCAGGATGGCCGAGACCGGCTATTTTTAGTGTGGCCTGTGATCATAGTTCACAAAATTAACGGGGAGAGTCCATTTTGGGAGATGTCTGCCGAGGACCTTCACCGAGAACAGTTTGAGTTAGTGGTCATCCTAGAGGGGATTGTTGAGTCAACAGGTATGACAACACAGGCTCGGAGCTCATATTTGCCCGGGGAGATCCTTTGGGGCCATCGATTTGAGCGGCTTGTCACGTTTCAAAAGGAAAATGGCCAGTATCAGATAGACTTCTCACGTTTCCACAACACCATTCCAGTAGAAACTCCACAGTGCAGCGCGAAGGAACTTGCTGAGCTGAATACCACCCTGCAAGAAAACGTTTTCATTGACGATGATGAGAACACATCATTAATGTCTAAAACTGAGCGATTTCCCAGCCCATACATCATTAAAAGGCATGGGGCTGCACAGACGGACTTTCCAGATGAAGAGTTTGATTCACAGCGGGATTCCTTGCGCAGCAAGAGGAGTCTCAGCACAGACACGGATTGTAGAGAAGAGTCAGAAACATTACTTTGACACAAAGTGTGAGTATCTTAAAGCAGAGCTACTTTTCTCATACCTCATTGACTGTCATTTTTTATGAGGTGTCACCCTCTTTAGCAAACTTATCATGGTTGAGGTATATTTTAAAATTCAGCAGAACATTTTGGCATAATCCTACAAGCAAGGTAAAAAAAGGGGGCAAAAACAAATAATAATACCATCTTTTATATCTGTTGTGATGGATATTTTATTAATTAAATCATTTTTTTTTTAAATTTAGGGATAGTTCCAGTGTGTCCAGGTTGTATGTATGCTTCCTCTTGCTATTATATGCCAGCCCATTTTGTTTGTAGTTCTTTGGGTATGCCATTTTCCCCTCACTGCTAATCAAGAAAGTTCTGGTAGATTCTTTCCCCAAATGCAGTAAGAAACATGGTATTCAGTTTCTATTTGAGGGTTCTTAAGGATCAGCTCTACACCTACCTCATGTCAGATATCAGCTATGCTGATTCACCTATCAAGTCAGAAAGTCTGAAATATTCACATTAATCCTCATGAACTCTACAGAATCAAGTTTCATCCTTAAGCACGTGTGTAGAGACAGATGAAAGGCCCCGTTAAAACTAGATTATTGTCGATGGATGACATACTAGTTTTTCTTTGTTACCTGCCCAGATTTACAATGTCACTAAGATTCTTATCTCAGCAGATTAAGTTAATTCTGAATATACCAATAATCAGGCAGTAATTTGAGTTGTTGTTGAATATTTTGCATTTCCTAGACAGCTTGGGAATGACAAACCTTTCCAAAACAGCTATTGAAGGTATTAGAAAGAAATGGTTTTCAGGGTCGCTCCTCATTGCAGAAGTGATGATGCACTGGTGAAGTAAACAAAATTCCACTTACTCATTTTGATATTGCATTGCCAATCATTCTGAGTTATAGGTATATAAAGTGGTGCATGCAGATTATATACTTTTCCTTATCATTACAGTTATAGCTGGTTAAAATTTTATTATTACTATCTAGCTGATCCAACAGGGTTCATCTTCATTTAAAGTCACACAATGTTTCGCTATGATCTCCTCTGCCAGCACTTAACTATTTAGTGATGCAGAGTAAGGTAAGTGACCGCTAAACATTGCCGCAATGTAGCCACACCTGACATTACTAGCTTAATGCACATGCGTTAGCCATTGTTGTTAGTGACACCTGTGGGCATAGTGTTCCTGAAACTTGATTATTTCTCAAAATAACATTCTGCCACCCAGTGGCATGAGTACGAAACATGCAGCAAGTGAGGCTAGTGGTTCTAATGCAAAGAAAAGCATTGGTTTATGTTAAGGGGTTTTGCTGTGGGGGGAGTGTGCTGTGGGTATTTGAGTCACACTAGGTCTCTCTCCAACTACTGTTAGGACAATTTGAGAAGATTCATAGCATTGGTCAGTGCACGATGTCCCTTAGTGCTAGTAAGGTTAGCTGGACCAATAGTGATTTAATGGAAAACGTGGAGTGGCTCTTCGTGTGTGGATTGAGGACCAGAATCAACAGAATATGCCACTAAGTTTGCTTGTGATAAAAGCAAAGAGTTTGTTTGATGAATTGAAAAGTGATGTTGGTGAAAGTTCATAGGTAGAAACTGTCACTGCTGGTCGTGGCTTGCTAAAGCAATTCAAGAGCCATTGGCAACTTACACAACATTAAGATATCCAGTGAGGTGACTGGTACAGATGCTATAGCGGCTGAAAAATTCCCCGAGCATTTGAAAGAAATAATTGAGGAGGGTGGTTATTTGCTGAAACAACAGGTCTTTAACATTGATGAGACAAGTCTTTATCAGAAGAAAGGGCCAGAACGCACCTAGATCTCCTGTGAAGAAAAGACAGTACCTAGATTTAAAGATGAAAAAGACCATTTAACATTACTTCCTAGGTGGTAATGCAGCTGGAGATACGAAGATGGAGTCATTGTTATTCTGCCACTCTGAAAATTCCAAGTGCGCTAAAGGGATTTTTAAAGAATCATCTGCCTGTTCATTAGATCTAATAAGGCCTGGATTGTGGGAGCTATTTTTCTGAATGGTTAAATGTCTATGCCATACTGTCAGTCACCGTTTCAATGCCGATGCACCTACCTATCCAATCAACCTTGACGACCGAAATGAAAATTTCATAGTTTCTTTCTGCCACCTAATACGACATCACTGCTGCAGCCAATGGATCGGGGTGCTATTGCAGCATTCAAAGCCTACTAAATACACTGTACTTTCGACCAGCTGATTAGGGAGACGAATGGAGAAGCAAAACCTAGCATTCATGGGTTTTGGTGAGGGTTCAACATTTTGAGGGCATCACGAACATTGGCGACTCCTGGGATGAAGTCACCAAGGTTTGCATGAATGGCATGTGGTCATAGTTGTGGCCTTAATGCATAATTAACTTTCAGGGTTTTGTTGCTCTCCCTGCAGTGAAGAAGGATATGCTGAACTCAGCTAGGCAAGCTGGTTTTGACAAGGTGAAAGGTGATGATATCGCAGAATATCTTGAATCATACAGCAAAGAAGTTAGTAATGATGATTGAAGGCAGATTTAAGTTTGGATAGCAAAGAGAAGGAAGCAGAAGATAATCCACTCCACCAATTGTTGACTACAAAATGGATGTCTGAAGCTTTCAAGCATATTGAAAGTGCCATGCAATATTCTTCAGTGATGATGAATAGGGAACAGAATTCAACAGTGACTAGGGCATTTGCTGATGCAGTGAAATGCTACAGAGAAATGTATCAAGAGGAAAAAAGAAAATCAGTGCAAATGAAACCTGGATGTGTTTATTCGAAGGGAAGTTTCCCAAGAAAACAGAGGATCCGAAGACTTTATTATCTTCCTCCCAAGTGACTTTCCCTTTCTACCCACCCACCTACTTAAGCAAGCTGTGATGCATATTATCACTGGTGAACACAGTATTAGCCTGTGTACTATATTTTATTAAACTTATTCAAAACTTACAATGTCTTTTTGTGTGGTAAAAAAAATTTTTAAGGTATCTAACCCCCAGGTTTATGTTGTAGCATCGTTTCACTTACAGTCGTACTTTATAGGAATGCAACATTAAGTGAGAACTGCCTGTTTTATTATACAATGTCTAAGAAGAAATTGGCATTTTTGGTTTGAATTTCAAAATATTTTTATCTTGGAGGCAATTATGGTCTTTTTAGATACTATAGCTTATTAAAAGATTTTTGTAATATAGAAAATCAATATACGAAACTTTTAATATGCTGCTGAGAAAAAATTATAATTATTTAAAAGATCCAATGCATTAAATGATCTTATCAAATCATGTTTTTCAGCAACTGCTGATTACGATACATGTCTTTACAAATGATACTCAGCCTCAAAAGACTGATGTTGTAATGACATGTGCCAAATTGAGAGAGATTGATAGAGGAGCATTGCACTTGTTATATTGAAACAATGGCAATATTGACTACACACAACTCATAGAAAACCAAAGATGGAGAACTAGTTGAATACTTCAGAGCAGAAGCTGCAGCAGAACATAGGGAATCAATGTAGTGTATCACAGTCAATAATTAGCTGGTTATGGAAGTGCTATGAGTAAACTCTGTAAAGTAGCTGTTCTATAGCACCTACTTAAGATCGATATCTAAACATTGAGATGAGATGGACAACTTAATCTTATGACTCTGCATAATCATTGGTTGAATGTTTCAGAGCTACAATGAGAGTGAAGAGAGTAGTTGTAGGTATGGGTTCCCAAAGAATGTTTTATTGTTGTATCATTGATGCCTAGAAAAAGGGAGACTAGGTAGGGCTGGTGCAGAAAAAGCACCCACATTGATTTCAGGTTTTCATGGTTTCACTGGCTGAATGTAGTGACACTGAAGGTAGTGAATATGGATTAATTGTGGTGTAGGATTAATATCACCCTGACTGTCATGCTTAACCTAAACTTATTTGTGCCTACCACCTTGATGACAAACATCAAAGCTCATGTTGTGCCTTTGTCAGATACTACAGCACCAATTTTATATACTAAAACCACAATGCTCAGGGTTCCTCACACAAAAATCATCATAGACCATCTCAGAAATAGGCAGATAAAGATTCTACCATAATCATTTTTGTAACCTGACCTTTGTAAGACACCTGGACAGATACATCAGATTTTATGCACAAATGCCACATTATCTCTACAAATTGGGAATTGTATGTCAGGGAGGAGTAGATCAAAACCTGGAAGTATTCTGCTAGATTCATTCATCAGAAGTACTAAGTATCGTCACAAGGCCTATTTGGATGCTGATGGTGACATAGCATACATGAACATGATGATGTGTCCACCATTTATTGAGATGTGGCGTTCTGACAAAATATTTGTCATTCTAAACTTTTGTTTACTGGATGAACATAAATAAGTTGATAGCATCCATTAATGCATTATCTTTTAAATCAGTATCCTATACTTTTTTGTAACAGTATATCAATACATAGAAAGCATTGAAATTTAATAAGGCTATTATTTCTGTATTTTATTAAGCTAAAGTTGGCTATGTCTACCATGTCTATCACCATTAAATGCTCTTGTAAAATGTCACTATGTAAAAATGTTTAATGTTTTTTTTATACATACCAGAACAATTATATTTGAGTCTTAAGAATCTTATAAAAGGTATTAATTTAGCTGTAATTGTTGACTTTGTATTTGATAAATAGGATGGTTTTTTTGTGTTAAGGTTAGGTTATGGAAAGTTTTTTTTTGGTTAATGTTAGAATTAGTATTAGAGGTTATGATTAAAGCAACAGTTTAGTGTTAAATTTAGGATTAGCTTGCTCACTCGCTCTCAATTGTTTTTAGTCCGTTTCTTTTGCATTATATGCAGGAATAAAATAATATCCGTAGAAGGTAATCAGACTATTATGCCACAGTAATAATTTGGTCAGGTTTGTTGTTGTTTTTCTGTGAATAGATTTACTGGAAGATGGGTTGTTACAGTTTTTGCGGGTTGGTCTAAGCAGACTGGGGGGGGGGGTAACTGATGTCTGTCTGTCTGCATTCTGTTACAGGTGGTGTATAGATATATACACAGCCATTTGTTGTTGTTTTTTTTTATTTTAAAGGTTAAAGCTGAAGTCTTACAGTTATGTCTCTGGGTTTTAAATACACTTACATCCTTAGGTCAAAGACCCTGTAACAAAATATACTGTTAGTTCATCCTTTTTTACCAAGAAATTTAGGAATCTATAACTCTGATATAAGTAATTATATGAGAGTTTTTGTTTCTGTTTTCATTTTAGCTTTCACAACCAGGTAATTGTAATCAGTCAGTTGCCAAAAATCTAAAATGAAGTATTAAGGATTTTCTTCAAAAAAATTTTGTTTAATACAGAAACTAAATATGAATTAAATATTAATACAAAATTTGGAAGTTGGATGGCCAAGTGCATAGTATACTGGTCTGCTTTTGCTGAGAGTCAGCCCTCCAAAAGTATGGTTTATTCCCACTCCTCTTTACCATTTCTTCAGTGTTTTTTTTTTTTTTTTTTTTTTGGCATTCTGGCTTCCTTCCTAAGTAAGCTCTACTAGGAACTTTTCATTTAGGCTCCTGCTGCAACTCTGTATTTTGATCCTAACCCTGGATAATGGAACATGAGGCATCTGGCCTAATAGAAAAAGTGGACTGGTTGCAGAAAGGGAAGGAGGCCATTAGTTGGTGTTTTCTGCTCTCTGATGAAGATACTGGCTCTGTCGAAACAGGGATATATATATATAATGTATTTTCATTGAAAATCACATATTGCATTTTCCATTTTGAGGTGTTATCATGTATTAATTTTTCAACCAAAGAGTAAATACAGTAAGTTTTCTTCCTGCTCAGTTGCTTACATTTGATTAATTTTACAAAATGTATTTAATAACATAGAATAGCATAAAATGTTTATATTAAAGTCAATTTCCAATCCTTTGGCCTTGTATAACTAATTCATAAATAGTCATGCTACTTGTCCAATTACATGCTCAATATCAAGGTCACAGCATCATTATATCATTAATACTATCAACCAGTTTTACAAGATCTAATCCAAGTAAAGGTGTGACTTGACATTGAATAAAGTTTTCCAATATAGATGGTTTTCAGAATTTCCTTAGCTTTTCAAAAATGAATCTAGCGATGCAAAAAAAAGTACAGCAGCATTGGTGCGCATGAGATGGTAGTACAGATTTTACCAAGTTAGCCATTTAACTTCAAGTGATCAGCACCGGTTTGATACTAAGGATCATATGATCATATTGTTTCCAAATCCACCAACAGTCCAAAAATACATTGCAACCATTTTAGACATTGAAAAGGAAAAGACCAGTGATTGAGATTCCTGTGGATACACTTGAATTCTGCATCTAAGAGGAGAGCTGACTAAATGAAAATTTACAAAAATTGTGTAGCATATGGTAAGGTTTTTTGCTTAAAAAAATTTTTTTTAATCCATGCTTCACTTTTTAATTCTGATGTAAACCCTGCCAAAAATGTAGTGTCACTTTATATTCTCTGCTCGAATTCAAAAGGGGCCCCAACCAAGCACAATAAGTCCCCACCTCACTAATGTGCTATAGGAAAGCCATTTGGCTTGCTGCTGAATTTCTGTTGCATGTGTGTGTCCCTTTTTGGTGGTCACTGATGGCCACTTATGCTGCTTCAGAAAATGCTACTGTTGCTGCTGCATTAATAGGTTTAGATGCAGATGATGACCTTTTGTGCTTTGACTGATGCCTCTAAATTTTGACTTCTGTTTCCTCGGTACCAGAGATATTCTTGATATTACAATCACATCTGTCAACCCCTTTTGAGACTAACCTGCATATTAAAGCTTTCAAACTCTCATTTCATAGTCTTCAACTACAAGATTGTCAAATTATGCTCATCGGGCAAAATAACTTTTTAACGAACAATAAAGTACAAAAAGAAATTTGAAAGAATATAGGAGTATTATTCACTTGGTTCATTTTGCATTGCATGGAGATGTTTCAAAGTTTTCATCAGTTGCTAACGTATATGTCATTGTTATCTTCAGCAAGCACTGGTTGTCCCCTTGGATGTTTTCTTGACCCCCCCCCTGTGTCTGGCAGTCACTTTGAAATGGGAAGCATCACTGTTCATCTTGTGCTAGATGAAAGTAATCGGAATTATGCTTTTTCTGAATTAAATATGGATTTTTCTGTCCATAGAAAAACTTTCATAGTCTGCATTCCTCTGGGCATGCTCAACAAAGCAGCATACACCTTTGCCATCTCTGGTCCAAGGTTGTGTTCATGGTAATCACTTCAGACTGGTTGATGTCCATTTTCTTCTTTCCACTTGTTCTGTCTGTTAAGAATCACATTATTATTGTCAACTTGAAGAATTTTTGTTGTAATCTTGGGAAGATTAAGTGTTCATCCAAGTAGGTCTTGGCAGACAGTCAAACAAAGATGGCCACCTCATGTTGTATCTCTCTGTTTACCAAGTTGATCTTTTGCAAGAACTTTTCTCAGATGTGCTTCCACCAAAAACTCTCAAAGTAGACAAATTGTTTCAAGCAAGAGAGCTCCAAATCTCTGTTTTATCTACCTGAACACAAAGTAAAGAAAACCCATATCTACCCTTTACGTGTTGATACTTGTTTCAATCATTCCTGGAGAAAAAGAAAAGGTTTAATTTACATGAAAGAATCTTTTGGAGTAGTTGGTGTACCACACTCTGCCTGGTTCCTCAGCATCAGGATGAGATGACTAGTAGAGTAGCTCTTCAATGAAGAGTGTTGATTGAGGGTTCTGTTGCATGTCTCCATGGAGAGCTTTGAGTGGGATGTTGTACTCTCCTCTTTTTGACCCTGAAACGAAAAAATAAAAGTTATTAAAAAAAAGTAGTAATTATCTAACATAATCCCAACTTTAAGTTAAAATAGCAAAGGAAATGAGGCAAAAATAGTGAGATGTCCATGAAGAGAACATCAACAGAAACACATTTTCTTGGTAGACTTAGCACAAAGGTTGTTAGATGGCAGAAGCATCGAATGCTGAATACTTTACCATTTTTTATCCAGCAGGCAGAACAAGACAGAGTTGCTTCATCCAACCATGATACAGTTGTCACTGAAAAAAACTGATGAGATTTGCCTAAGGTACTTCACATCACTCAAAGTTGAATAGAACACAATAAATAAATTTTATTAAATCAAACTTAAAAGATTATAAATTCTATAATTATATAGAAATGTTGGCAAACTACTTTTTATTAATCACTCAAGTCTTAAGAATACATAAGTTACACTGATCTGATTCACATAACCATTCACCTATTTGAAGCTTCATATCATTCATTTAACTTAAGTAACAATTTACCCATTAATATTAATTAATGTTGTGTTTACAAACCTAAAATGTTGTGTATAGATTATTACATTAAAAACCCATAGGTAGCAAGATACAGAAATGTAGAAGCTAGAGACTGAATATGGTAACTTAGTAGACTAGTGTTTGGTTATTAAGATCATCTATCCTTCAACTCACGTCACTACAACATGTTTTCAGAATGTTGCAAAACATTCTCAAGTTTAATTTGATTACTGTAAAAAGTTTTCCTGCTGTTCCACCATTGGGTTTTGGCATGTCAAGAATCCTGGTTTTGGTGCCTTTCCCTCTCTCTGAAAACTCAACCAAGAATAAACAGTTGCTTCTGTGTTTTTGTCAATCATCAAAGAGAATTGGTCTGTCTTGCATCTTCCATAAACTGGGTCTGAACCTTCAGCTAGACCACTTTTAATTATTTTTGCAGCTCTGCTGTTGCCAAATTTTTCTCAAATTTAAAAAAAAAATAATCAGCAAATTTCACTGGTAAATTATATTAGGCTACAAATTGTCAGAATGCCACCCTCTAGCTTTGACACGTTTGCTTTTGGATGTTTCTTCTGAAAATGAACATTTATTGGCACAAATTGTTTGCTGCTCTTCCAACACATTGGTTATATTTATTTATGAGGAATGCAAAAATTACTTTTCACCATCTGGAGTTAGATGGATCAAATCACCATATTCTAATAGATCTATCCAAGCTTTTAAACAACAGCTAGTTTTGCTTTTATTTTTGTTTTGCCCTTTTTGCAGGAGGTGGCATCTTCTTGTCATTTTTAGATTGAAATTGCTCCCCAGTTTCCAGATACATCACTACATGCGTACAACCTCAGATCTTCTTCCATTAATCTATTAGCCATTAATTTTGCAGTTTCACCCTCTTCAATGTGGTTGTGTTTATCATTCTATCATTTAATTAACTTCACTGATGTTTTTGTATGGTTTTATACATTTTGTTATATGGTGATATTATTTGAAAATGTTGAAAAGCACGCATTAAATACGGGTTGACAGATATTTAGAATAGACAAGTTCATAGCAATTTAAAATTCAGAATTTGACAAAGTTATCCATGCCTTTTGCTATTTCAATAGATCTGTAAACATCCATATGTTACACTAATAGCATCCCTCCAACTGTACTTGCAGGAGAACAAAGCAAACCTAGTAGTCCACCAATGAGAATTTATGTATCTGCCAGTCAGTAATGGCATGCTAAATATTAATCATAAAGTAATCAGTCTCAGACTCCATGGTTGCAATGCAATTCTGTTATTGTTGCATTATTTTCAATGAGAAATGATAATGTAACTAAGGACTGTGAAATTTCTTTACTACTACTATTTTTTTCATTACCAATTGGTGCCCGTAGACCCTGTGATGCATGATGAATAAATAGTTTAATATTACTAGAAAAACAAATGAAGTAGAAATATGAACAAACTTTAATGTTATTTCAATAATCGTTAGTCCTTTCTTGCTACTCCTATTTTAGGATATGTTAAACAAAACCTATTAATAATTTTTAAAAAGCTTTGCTGCAACTGAATTTAGAATATGGAATTATTGAAAAATTATGTTGAAACTTTAAACCAATTCAATCAGAGATTGTAAATCTATCATTATTATTATTATTTGATGATGCAAGGTGCGTTTCTTAACCCTTTTTATGTCCAACTATATATTTACTTTTAGTAAATTATGTTTTATTAATGACTGACAAATAGATATTTATGTGAAAAAAATTATATTAACAATATTGCTTTTAAACAAAATTATTGTGTATTTCTGTAAAATTTCAATCAGTATTCAGAAAAATGCAATTCTCTGCATCTCATTTTTTACATTTGAAGGTTTGTGTCAACTCATCAATTTCTTGATACACTTTAACTAAAAGTAAATGGTTAACTCTGGCTCGAGTCATGGTGGATTGTAGGTAGCTTTTCACATGATGCAAATGTGAGAAACTTGTCTTTCGTGTTGCTGTTTGAGGCTGGAATAAGAAGCTGTAAATGCAACTTGATGCTCTTCAGAACCTCTTTTTTCAGTGGATTACTTTCCTTTTTCTTTTTTCCAACATTGATCTCAGGTTCTCATTTTCATCATTGTCAGTATTATTCATGTTTACCATTGTTAGCATTTGTGCAGTCAGGTGGTGGTGGGGTCAATGTCCATACTATAATATTTCATTAAATTGGTGGCATCAGGCAGCTTGTAAAACATTTTCTATTGCTTGCAGGATTTGGATACCTTTGTCTTCAATTTTTCTGGTTTGACAAGAGATCGTATTACCATTAATATAGAGAAACTTGAATAGTAGTATTGCTTGGGTGTATTATATTGTTTTCCATCATGATATCAACCTGATCTCTTTAGGATATTTCTGTTGGTAAGGAATTCTTCTTGCTTAATCTCAAACAGTGTCAAAAGAAATTAGCAAAAATAGTACAGCTTTGCAACTCTGCTGATGATATCAGTCAGCTCAAATATTTTGGTAACAATAACCAGCATGCTGAAAATTTCAAAGTTACTATATTACTTCATGTAGCCATTTGCTGTCAATTTTACTTTATTGTCATTTGATTTGATTTCAACTTTAGATAAGGCAATGGATAACAGTTATTTATTTCTGGATACCAACTGATGAATTGAACTGCATTGTAAATTTGGTGGAGCACAACAGATCTGTGTGACTTTGGTGGAAGCAGTTAGGTATCTCCATGGCAACTTTGTACAGTCACACAGTACTGCGACTGTAGAGACCAATAACACCATAACAATGGTGTCAATAAGGAGAGAGATACTCTGTGTATGTTATAAAAAAGACTAAACATGAAATTGTGCTAGCAGTGAAAGTGAGTCTGGTACTCTTATGATTTTAAAGAAAGGATAAAAATGCATTGGTTGTCAAGCACACCTGCTACACTCCAAGGACTGACACCATTGCACATAGTACAACATGTTATTGAACTATTAAAAAATCTAATATTGACTCATGCAAAACATTAAGGTAGAGTAGTAGCCTGCTGATTTTATGCTTCAAGTTACTACTGAGGGAACTTTGTTTTTGTGATGAACTAACAAAAAAAATACATTGTCACTAAATATATTAATGCACTGTTTCATTCTCTCCCATCTTTTGGTTCTGCATTTATAATTAATTCTCTCTTGATAACTTCATTTTTTTTCTCTTAATGCATTAGGTTTTGGTATGAGCTTTCATTCCCCAATATACCAGATAAGTTTTTATATACTTTATACCACCTGAAGTACATCTGCATCACAGCCTAGCATTTGTTGAAAAAACAGTGTTGGAGGAATATACAAATTTTTTGGTTATTTAATAAGAAAGGTACTGTATGTCACAGCCCCTACAACTCAACCTGTGCTGATTAATAGGAATTTAAAGGGTAATGGGGTCAGGTGGAATACAGTCTGGTAACTATGAGGAGTGCATAACAAAAGTCACATTTCTAGATATTTATATAGGTACCAAAAGCAGATCTCTTATTTAGAAATTTCAACATAAAAGTTTATGTAAGGACTTTATTTTCAACCTAATCTGCCTATTGCCAGATGAGAATCGAACTAGGAATAGCTACGAGTTCATCCTTCAAGTTTCAAACTGTAGATTTTGAAGTAATTGTATATATAACGTGTATGTAGAAATCTTAGATAAGAAGTATGACCTTCTAGAATGAGTTCAGTACAGATTTTCACAAATATTTGCCAAAATTAAATCACATAATATACAGAAAAATTTGAAATACTACGTTTTTTTTCAATTTCCAATAAATAGATAGATAAATTAAGCAGCATAATTATAAAATTGCCAAACATCTACAAAACTTAAAGTAGGACATATTTCTATAGTATAAAAACTAAAAGTAAACGGAATTAAGTCCACACAGTTTGAGGATAAAGCTGCAATCTATTTATGATTCAATTTTAATACATAAATTTACTAATCACAAGTTTTTGAATATTTATAAGAATGTATGATTTAAATATTTTTTGTATGGATACTTGGAGATTGCCATCTTGTGTTTTGGCTATTCTGAGGCAGGAATAGAGAATAGCATTGATGTCAGACCTGTGCAGAGTCCTGCTTAGCTGCACAAATCCGATACTGTATAGATATTTAGTCATTATTTTAACTAAAGGGATTGGTATCAGAAGTTTTTTTATTGGAATTAATGCTGAAGGAAAGTTATTACAAAAAAATGTTTTAAGTTTTGGAGTGAATTAAGCTTGTTTCTTGAGAGACTTTCTTTAACTGGAATATTATTAACCTGTTTCAAAACTGTAGAGATAGACATGTTACCTCAGGGGCTTTTATATAAGCAGTGGTGTGTTATAATAATTCATCTAGAGTAGACTTAAAAAAGAGTCACTTTTGTTTACAGAGCTTCATTTTCCTTGCAACTAGATCAACTATATGTGTACATAGGGCTTCTGAATTTTTCAGGAGCATACATCAGATGATTTTTCTTATTTTCTGATCATTTTGACCATTTCTAGGTTTTATTTCCACAGCCTCGGTCATCATCCATCTCTGCCATTAACTTTGGCTAGCAAAAATCTGGCTTTCACTTCAGGATATTCGTTTTACAGCCATAGTTTGTTTGAGGAAAGTTTCACACTCTTCTTACTGGGTAGTGATTGGTGATTAATTTAACGCAGGCTTTCTATAGGTGGGAACAGGCAGATGAGAGAGGATTCTGTCTGTTGGTGGCTGGGTTCCATTTTCTTATGTTGCTACCTATATTGAACTCTGCTTTCAGTAGGCTTTGAAGCACCATACATACGTCAAGATGAACTGGGTCTGCAAATGTCAGATAATCTTAGCTGTGAGGAGGAGGAAACCTCATAGTTATAAAATGTGGGCACTTATAAAAAAAAGAAAAAGAAAAGTCTGCTGGCTTCCTGCCAGGTTCCAATCCCTTAGCGCTTTCATGTAAGTTTTCAGTTATCCATGGACTTTTTGGACCAGAACCAAAGAATCTTGACAATACAACTCATGAAGGAGGCAGCATTGTTTTGCACTTCAAAGCAAATTATAGTTGAAATGTAAATGTCACCTTCTTGGTTTCTTGTGCAGAGCTTGTTTCTAAAAAAGACTAATGGGTGAACGATGATACAGATACAATAATAAATACGTGAGAAACTCTAGTGATGTCATGTTCCAGAGTTATACAAGGGTTTGTTAAAATTCAGTAACATTCTGAATTTGAAAACCTTTAAGTTAGAAACCTATTTGACATTAAACATGCATATTCAAAACACGTTTAAATTTTTTTAATATATTCTTTACTTAGTTAAATGCATAGAATTTAAATTTTTGGAAATTTCTCAGAGAAATAAACTCTCTTGAAACATTAAAGAACTTCAAAAGCCTAGATTTTGTCTAATTTTGTTGCTTAGCATATGGCAATGCTTAATGAATCGTTATTGTTGTTATTACTTGTAATTATCCTTAGTATTTTGATTTAACTCTTATCTGAACACATTGTCTGGATCCATTATTTGGTAACTTCCTGATTTTGCTCTGCCTATTAGCGAAGTTTGAGAAATGAATGCTTAGAAAATCTGCCAAAGAAACAACAGTTAGTAGCACATGGAAGCAAATCACTGTCTCCATCCGATGTACAAAAGTTTATCTTGTGGTGAACACATTCCTGAGTGGCAGAGTTCTCTGGTTTCCACACAACATACAATTGTCTTCAGTATTAGCAGAAAGGAAAATACTGCTACAAGAGGCACACTAGTTTTTAAATGTTTAATAAAATGTTATGGATGACTGAATGTAAAGTTCTTGCTAAACTTCTCTGTTTAGCTGTGGGAAGAAACTAGAGTGCCTGGAGGACACTGACACTAATGAATTGATATAAAAGAATGAGGATAAATTTTACCATGGGAGGTTTGCAATAAGTTTCATTCTCTTTCTATAAGCAACATCAGAACAAAAGGATAGGGTGATTTTCAGTAAAATTTCAGAGATATGGGGCATGCATATGAGAAAGTCTGCAAAAAAAAAGTTTATTTCCTCCTTAACTGTAGATGCTTTTGTTACTTAAAACGTTTTAACTCTAGATCTTGTTAAAACAGGATAGTGGGTGTGTACAAAAACTAGAAGTACAAGGGGAGAGGGAACCTTTGATCATGTGATGTTTGTTGATCTTATGGTATCATAGTCAAAGCTTGCAGCTCTCAGTTTCAAGAAACTTTAAAAAACAAACAAAACCGAAAGAGAAGAAAGTTGTTGGTGATATTATTTAAAGGAGGTAAACAGTTTAGGCTGACAGTGTGGCCTGACAAATTGTAGTCACATATCTTATTAATATCATTTTAAAATTATAAGATATACAAACTGTACAAGTCCTTAATTATAATTGTTTTTATTATACTTTACCCTTGGCCATACATGCTCTACTTTCATAACAGATTTCCTAATTTACAATTCTCCAGAATACATTTTCAGCTATTAAAAATAGATGTAAGAGAGTCTGATTTTTGCCTTGCATACTTTGATATTTAAAGAACTACTCTAATTAAAACATCCAATTAAACATAATTACTGGTTTAGAAAGACATGATGGTATTGATAATGAATTTTTATATAACTTCATCTTCTAATCAGGTTCTTTTTTTGTTTGTTTGATTTTTTACAAAAAGAATAATTACTATGTAATAAGATGTAATTGTGCAGTGTATTCCAAGTGTAGATTTCTTTGAGAAAGTTTAAAAATATCACTTTTCCAGATATCTCTCTTTAAATCCTTTATTTAGCTTTCCAGTTTTCATCAGGTTTGTTTTCAAAAATTTAATATTATGATAATTGTTTGTACATTTATTTATTTTTTTTTAAATTATTAGAGTGAAATTTAAGATTTCAACCTTAAAGGGAAAAAAAAATTAGACTTTTTAAACTAAATCAAAGTTAATTTTCACCAGAAGAAGAAGAAGAAAAAAAAAATCTAAATACAATAATCCAGGGTTCTTAGAACCTTGAGATCTTAAAACTCATACACATCCCAAATGTTAGGACATAAGAGAATCAAAATGCTTAGATGGTGTTCGGAGACATCTCCGATAAGTGGAAATGAAGAACTCAAGATCTTTTTTAGCATGGGAATTCTATCCTTAAGCTAAGATAAGTCTTTAATTATCTAAAGTATTTTCTTGCTGTCTGTAAATTAACCTGGGTGGTAGACTTTTAGCAAATGTTTTGTAATTGCTTTATACAAGTATTTTGAGACCTAAAGTAAAAGGGGGGGGGTGAGGCTGTTGTTTGCTTTAGAAAAGATTGGGGAAAATATCTTTTTTGAGAAAACCAGATAAATAGTTGTGAAAACACAGACAGAAGGGAAACCATTCTGTAGAAATAATCTCTTGAACCCATGAAATGTCTTGTGTTTAGCCCTTCTATATGCTAAGGTTAGTGTTTGTATACAACATCAGTACTAGAAAAACTAAACATTGTTTTCACATCTTTTATTTCTTATGTGTTCATGACCCTAAAATAGGAAAAGTTACACAATATCATTAGATCTTTTTTGTAATATTCATTGAACCTTTTAAATTTGGTGGAAACCTCTCTTGTTAAATAGACCTGAAACATTTTAGGTGGGTTTTAAAAATGGAGAGAACTTTAATAGCAAACCTATCTGTACCTTTTCATTCTCTGTACACAGCTTAATTATTTAAATAAAGAACATGGATTGTTACACTTTACCTCTCAAATATGCTCCAAAACAAAGGAAACTTTTTTTTAAATTTGTGGTAGTTCTTGCTGTTTAACAGTATAATTCTAGGAGCATTTCCTTACTGTGCCTTTGATGAGTAAATTCTAGGGAATTAACCTAATCTCTGCAGATAATGCATCATTAATCAATCACATTTCCATGGCAGTATGGCATAAACTTACTAACAGACTCCACCTACTTTCTTGCATGAACATTTAAGTCTCTCTCCTTTTTATCAGGTACTAGGGGCATTCGAATGAAACTCAGCTGAAATAGCATCACTGAATTGATATCCAGAAAGATTTCAGTTGAACATCCTTTGTGACTTTCTGAAAGGGGAAATAACTCATTCCCTGATATAAATATATTTAAAAATCTAAAATATTAACCCTGACTTAATCTTGAAAAAATTAAGTATTAAATCTTGGCCATTTCAGTGGAGAATAAGTACTGTACTTTTCATTGTTGTAATCTCATCTTCTGAAGACAAAAGATAATTTCAGATCTTATAACAATGTTTGTACAGTATATGTTAGTTATTCTCTCTTACCAAAGGAATTTTTACTTATTCATAGCAGTGTTTAATTATTTTAATGCTTGTAGGCATTGAAAATTTAAAAAATCGAAAGACTTATTAAAGTTTTAAAAGAACCAACATTAAAATGCATCTTTTTAAAAATTAACTTGAAACTAAAAAGGAAAACATTCAAATGAAAATATGCACGTATCCCTAATCATGACTCATGGCCTGCATGTACTTTGAAAAACTTTTTTTTTTTCATACAAGTTAGATTTTAGAGCAATAACTTCTAATATACTGCTAAATATATATTTTATGTGTGCATTCACAAACGCTCCTAAGTGTTTGTGAAAGTGTTGAGAAGTTTTGCAATGTTTTTTGGTTGACCAAATGCTCTGAAATCTCACCATACTGAGCAATTGCATCAAAACTGTAATTGTAACCATTTTCCAAATAACGAATGAATTTCAAATTTCCATGAACTCCAAAGTTTTGGTCAGCCCAATATTTTGTGTAACTTATGCAAAGATTTTATGGTTTCATAATGAATAACACTAAGTAAACTGGCCAACGGAATATAAGGATATTTTAGAAATCCTATGAATGAATATAAAATGCCTTGCTTATTTTAACCATACACATTGGCTACAGACTGCTTGTGATTTTTTAAAAGATTTTTCATTTGTCAATTGTAGTACAGATAACTCCCTTGCTAAAATATGGGAAATTTAAAAAGGTAGTTTGGGCACTCCAGTTTTTATCCCACATCTAAAAATGGAGACTACTAGTAGGGTTTTTCAGGTACATTTGGTAGAGATTTTGAAACTCGAGCCCCCCCAACCATATCTAGATAACTGCTCACTCTTGGTCACCAAGGCTAATACCCCACATTTCCCCTTTAGCTCACTGATGTGAGATGTTCCTGGATATTGAAAGTTAGAACAGGGTTTTAAAAGAAGAAAAAAGGTAATAAAAGTAGCTCGCTTATTCTTCTGTTAGTTTAAAATAAACTTACCTTGAAAGCCATAGTTGTTATCAGCCACTATTACACAGAATGGAAGTTATGAATATTAAATTTACCAGTGGCATGTTGTGATCTGGTGAAGTTCCATTTATTTGGGCTTTAGCTTCTAAACCTATGACTTGGTATCACTGTGGTGTTGTCCCTACAGATGATCTACCCTAATGGTGTAAAGCTCCAAGGTGAGTTAAAATTGTTTTCAATATCTCATGGTCCTGATTGAAAACTAGTGATGATCACAGTATAAAATTGGGCAGCATGGTGATCCATTGGTACTGGACTGGCAAGAGCCTGAATTGGGATCTGTCAGGGCCAGCTTGGATTGCTGTACTTCCCTAGCATTGTCTCTCTTTGCTCCTCACAGGCCAGTGACTTTCATTTGGCTTTTTCCCCATGTTTAAAAAAATGAAGCATTTTAGTAGGGATCTCTGGTGGTAAGTGTGTGTCACTGGTCTACGCATGCGGTTTCCACCTGGCCTAACCATATGTTGTTAACTGAACAGCTTAAAGCACATGATGGGTAAGGATTTGGTCAAATGCTGTGTTGGCTTTAGTTTCACTGTTTGTTAATTTTTTTCTCTTTTTTTTTGTAAATGTTAGGCCAGTATTTAACGATCATACATCATTTCTTCGGTTATCCTATGGATTTTCTTTATTTATACCAACTGCTTTCTTTTTTGGTCTTCCCTTTCACATGGCTTTCCCCACCACCCAACCCGCCAACCCTCCCATGTTCATTAAATACATCATGTAGCTTAGTGATAGCTTAGATTTTAAACTGGGATTAAAACGCTGACAAAGCTGGACTTTTGCTGAAATAATATTCAGCTTTATCCGTTAAGCTTCATGCATTTTGTTGTTTTGTTTTTCTTTCTATCTCTTCTCAAAAGAAATATTTTTGTCATCGCTACTTCAAAAGCTGAGTATCATCTCAGAAAACCCTCTGGTTATGGTGCTAGTACATTTTCAAAGGTTGACTTTCTTTCCTTGAACTTGGCAATCTCAGATTCTCTGTGTTTTAAACTCATGACTATGTACATTTCTCTTTGCCTAAGAATTGGCCAAGAAGTTACGCTCACTAATTTGTCAGTTCCTGCATAACAACTGTCATCATCAATAGTTCAAGACAGAAAGACTTCCATGTAATTACACAAATGCTACTTAAGAAAAGTAATTTTAATATTTGTTCTAATTTTTAAATTAAAATCACACACACACACACAGCATATTATATACACTAACTGCAGTTTTTTTTAGTTATTACTTTTTTGCTTATGTTGATAATGGATGTTCTTCTATGCCATCTGTGTTCACTGACATGTTAATTTTCTTTTGTTCATTATGTAAATTTAAAATTTGTCATCCCAAATGTATATATTTTATTATTATATTTAATAGGTGTCTTATGAAGTGCTGATAAATACCCCAGAGCTGGCTGTGACATAGCCTGAGTGTAGGGGAGGAAAAGGTCCTGATAACAGCAGCAGGCATCCCTTTGTGTGGCCTTAACTAACAGTGGAGGATGTCAGTGATGTGAGAGGGGCTACAGACATCTATTCTACACTGGCTTACCTGAGAAAGTCACTTGAAGTAGGCTGAACAGAGTTGTGCTAAAATAAGCAGCTTATTTGGAAGCTGGTATGATCACATCATCTTTAATCATGCAACGGGTGTTTGCAGGTGAAATAGGAATGAGAGAGTGAGTGAGAAAGAGAGGTGGATTAATGATGGAATTAACTTTCTTTTGTTTCAGTTCTCCCCCCACCTCTGAAGTAGCTTTTGAAAATTCATATAACAAATTCTGGTTTTCTTCTAGAAGTGTAACATGATGACAATCATAGGCAAGAGACAGTTCTCTGCAATTGTCCTGAATCAAAGAGGTGTTGTTGCCTTGTCTGAATACCGACATAGATCCATGGATTGTTTAAAAACCAAGCTTGGTGCTGGCTCATTACTGAGTGATTCTGCTTGGACCAGGTTGAGTGATTCACAGTTCTATCTGCCTTCCAAAAATTAGGAAAGAAAAAGAGCAGAAAAAAAAAAAAAAAAATATATATATATATATATATAGAAAAGAAAGCTTTATGTAAGGTTGGCAAAGGGTATTTCCCCAATAAGGTTTACACTGGGTAGAAGCACTTCTTATTTTTCTTACCTTCATTTGTTGAAACAAGTTTCAAGAAGAAAGGACTGAACAGATAAGGACCATCTGCAATCAGACATTTTTATTCCTATGTTTGAGCTACTTATTACTTGTCGGATAGTTGGGGGTGGGTGAGAAAGAGGGGTTGTCTTTTCCTACTACTATCCTCCTTTGGACTCTGTGTTCCCTGCAAACTTCTACAATGGTAAAACTGGTGCACAAAGCAATATATTCACAGATATTTCCTCCTCTTTCTTTCCTTTTTGCTTTGCTAAGATATACTGCATTTTATACAAACTTATTAGGTCAAAATCCTATTTTCCGACAGTTTTTTTTTTTTTTTTTCCAATGTTCACACACACACACACCACAAAATCTGGATTGCTAAATGTCCGGTTGTCTTGTTTACCTGACGGTAGTCAGGTTTTTTTTACAAATTGTAATTAAATGTTTTGTTGGTTTTTTTTTTTTCTCCCCCAACTACTCGTCTACTCGTACATCAGTCTCACAGTCGGGTAAGAGTTTCCTTTTCTCTCTCTCTCTCTCTCTCTCTCTTTTTAAAAAAGATATCTTTTACACTCAATTGTGTCTGAAGGTGTTTTAGTGTAGTCAGGTTGTATTTAAAACATTTAAAAAAGCAAAAATATCCAAAATGTATTTTAGTTGATATACTGGTGTGAAAATGTTGTATTTACTCTCACTCCAAATCCATGCCTACTTCCCCACCCCAGGGACTGTTATTAGGATGTCCAATCAACTTGTTGAGAAGAAACAAAAGGGTGATCATAAGGGCTTGTTTATATAGTTTCCAAGATTGTAGGGTCCCCCCCCTTTTTTTTTTCAAAATTACCTTAGTAAGCCTTTATATTTTCTTTGAAAGGTTCTTTTGAGGTTTTATAATAACTGCTCTGAGGGATAAGGTGAGTGGGGCTGAGAAGGGAGGGTTGCCATGGCCGCAAAAAAATAAAAAGTTTTTTTAATGTAAAAATGAAACTTGTTTTCTTTTATTACTGAGTTTTTCTGGGGCAGCGTACTTGAGTGTTTAAGAGTAAACTTGTGGTGGGAAAGGACATTAAGGGATATTCCCACACTCCTGGTCACCACCTCATGGAAGAGCCAATCATTACTAGTTGCATCATTCCAACTCTCTCTGTCTCTCCCTCTCTCTCAGTGATGGTGGTTGCCTTTGAGAAGTCTTGGTATGTCAAAAGTTCTCCCCACTCTTTTTCTTTCCTATGCTCCAAAATAGAAGTCAAAATCTTTGAGCACTTTCCTATCTATCTGAGTTAGTTTTAATTATTATTATCTTTCTTTAGATTTTGTCACTGCTATTTAATTTGAAATTTTCCTCATTGACATTGCAGCATTACTTGGTAAGAAAGGCGAATCAACATTAACAAGTTATATAATTCCTCACTTGAAATCATAATGTAAATTAAAGTGTTTTATTTTCTACTATAGCCCTCTCATTATTTCTTATTTTTTTCTTTTTCTTTTTTTGTTGTTGTTGATACAAAATGAGATGAAAAGGGCAGATGTATTTTTATGATTAACACATTCATAAGTATGCTCATATATTTTTTTCATGAGGATAGGTAATGACCCTGAATCCAATAAATTGAAATCTTAAAAACATGTTTATGGGATTAATATCAGGATTAATACCTATTCCTATAAATATATGGGCACACTCTTCAACGGGGATAAGGAAATATTGCGAAATAGATTTTGGTATGTTTAGTCCTAGCAATCAGGTGCACTTAATAAACTAATGACCTAAATTTGTTTTACCTGTATTGCATGTGGTTTGGTTCTTCTTTCCCTACTAGCTTTTTTTGTCATATAACAGACAGACTTATTCTCTACATGAAGTTGGAATCTGTCTGTAGGAAACTAACCTCTGCCCAAGCAAATTTACTGTTGTTGATATATTCCATATTTTTACACCCTTTTTCCTTTTTGAGATTTATGAATCTCATCTTTCTGAGTTTTGAATCTGTATTTTAATATTTTAGAATATATTTTTATGACACAGTGTATGCTTTTAAATAGATTTACAGTATAAGGGCAGATCTGAAATTTTAAAAAAGTACATATATATATATATTTATAATTATTAAGAATTTATTCTAGCAGTTTTTGTTTTTGTTTCTGAGTAGAAACCTGTTGTATTACATGTTATGTGACTACACTGTGGCCTTCAGTCTGACCCTTTAATTTAACTGAAATACTTTACAATATAGCTCATGAATTAAATACCTGTGCCTAGTTCACCTGAAAAGAATATGTAAAAAATTACTCAAAAAGAAAGAAATAGCTATTTCATTTTGAAAAACTATGAATCTAGCATATTAACTCAAGATAGCATTTGCCGTGGGACCTTTAAGTGAGATCCAACTTAAATTTGGCCAGGTTTCATCTGAACGCCCTAGTAGTATCTAGTTAAAAACAGAGTGAATTATAAGGAAATCCACTTATACGGCTTTAATGGTTTTTCACCCAGAAGATTATCCTTTGTTTTCTTGATAGTCTGTTTTAGCCCAGATAATTGCATCATATCTTTTACACTTTCTAAAGAGGGAAAAAAATGTGTCTCACGTTAACTAAGTTAATATGGCATTAATATCATTGCAGAAGGCTGCTTGTGGGTAGTGGTATGAGACTGGAGCCAGGTAATAAGGGAAATAAAATCAATTTAAGAGCATTCAGTTGATGCCATACTTGAAAAAGGATTTGTTAAAGCCCAAAAAGAGCCTGCCCCTTTTTCTTTAAAGTTACATTGAAAATTACCATTTTAGCTTCTTTTTTTTACTTAACCCTCTGTATACCATCTAGGTGCATTTGTGCTCTACTGCCCTTTTGTTTTTTTTTTTTTTTAGATTTAAGTCTGATTCATCTCTCAGGTCTGCCCTTAGTGTTGATTATGTGCTCTGTGCAATAAATTAATGTGGCAAACATTTTTACTAAATTAAGATAATGTAGCAACAACTGTAATAGATAGCAGTACCACAGCATTAATGTTGTTTTTTTCCCTCCTTTCTCTCTAAACAAAATTGAATTTTTTTTCCCCCAATCTGATTTAGGTATGGCATGTATAAACAGCCACGGTTTTATCCCTGACTTTAATTCTTTCTGGAAACTGTTAACTTTAAGCGCTGCACAGAAATGAATTTATTACTAAATTCCATTAACTGTGGGAAATTCTGGACAGTTTTTCTTTTTTTTTTATTTCTAATTGAATTTTCAAATTTTCTCTATTTTATCAGCAATTGGTTCTTGAGATTAATTGGTTTTGCTTAGCAGTGTTTGTTCAATATACTATTAACTTGTCATCATCGATGGAGATTTGTTCAACTTTAGTCAATAACGTTGAAGAAAAACTAACTTTTAGTAATTCCATGGAATTAGGGAGTGATATTTAAGGCCACATTGAATGCTTTGCCTTGTTCCCTTAAGAAAGATTACTGGGTGTGTTGTTCTTTTTTTTTAAAATAAAAAACAACAACATTGTATTGTAATTTATTGAAACATTTAAAAATAGTCGTGATTAAGCATTAATATAAAGATACATGTTGGAACACACACTAGTGTTTTAAAAGATGCACATACTAATAAATGGTGTGCTTTTTTTTTTTTTTTTACATTTATTTTTACTTTTAGTGGTTATTCAGATAATTTTTGAGAATACGAGTAACCATTCTTATTTTTGGAAGTTTATTGGCTCTCTAGAAATCACTGCCAATCTGACCAGTTGGCTGCACAGTGTTTGTCTTTTACTGAGTGCGGAAGATATTACAATTTCCACTCACACAAACCTTGAGAAATTTTGATCTTGTTAACTATTTGAAAATAGAGAAAGTTTAAAATATATATTTTAAAAATATTCGAGAATATCAGAACTTAAAGTGAAAATATGTGAATAGTTTTGCTTTGTTGTTGTTTTTTAAGTTGCAGATGAAGCAAAATCCTTATATATATATATAGTGTGTGTGTGTGTGTTTTAACCGCATTTCTGAAACTCATTTTATTAAGCTCAGAATTTCTATTATAACAATGCATTTTTTTTAATTTGATTTTTTTTTTTGTTACTTTTCCTAAGTGGGGAAGCAGCTTCCACGGCGTTCTGAGCCCTCCCCAATGGAAATCAAACAAATGTGGTTGTTTTGTTTCATCCCGGTGCACTTGGGCAAATGTTTGCCATTCTCCATCATCCCAGATGACAGTTGTTGGAAAGGTGATGTAGGGCAGAATGAATGTTCGCAGGTCAAGTTGCACTTGTTGCAAGCATTATGCAATTCAACAGGTGTTACAATTTGCAAGTGGCAAAAAGAAGCTGGTGAATGGAGAATATTTTTTTTGGTTTTGAGATAGTGGAACTGATCAGGACTCTCCTGCTGGGGTGGGTTGGTTTCTCTTATAGCAAGATATGGATCTTTAAGTGTTTGTGATTGCTTGTTTGTTTTTTAGCTTACATTTAAGCTACATGAAGAAACATGAACATGGCAGGTAAAGAACCCCATACCCAACCAATTTGATCCTAATTTAGCCTTAAAAACTAATATTAAAGATGTACCCCATTTCTAGAGTAATTAAAGTTGAGAAAACACTTCCTGTTTTCAGTAAATATAATACACAGCCTAAAAACAATTTGCTGGCATTTCTAATGCAATGTCACTCAAAACTGACAATTATCTTCAATCATTTTCTAAAAGTTTGCATTTAAAGGGTAACTTTGGCATAGAAAGTGGTTCTCACTGTTGCTCTAATCTCTATATTATGAAACACCAAAAAAATTAATCTCTTGCTGCAATTTTATTTTTGATTTCTTTTTTTTTTTTAGTGATGGCATTGTCATGAGAATGTCATATTATTTACTGCTTGACATTCTTTAAAATCTAAAAAACGTAGCTTTATGAAAATCTGTAGAATGGTCATTGGTTTTCATCCATTCTCTCTGTAGAAAATCTCTTATTTTGAATATCTTTTAAAAAAATCTTTATCATATTGAAGATTTTGTAGGCTTTTTTTATAGTTGAATGAAATCAGAATTAACTTTGTTCTATTTTTAAACACTTGTGCTAAACCATCGGTATTTTTAATGTGAATGTTTCATGCATTATTTCTGGATGTGTGTTTATCTATTTTCCAATGTTTCAAAGTCATTTTCGCCTTAACTGAGCAAAATTAATGCTCATACACCCAGCTGCTACACTTGGCACCAGTTACAATCTAATTGCTTCCTTCCTTTTTATGCTTGCGAGTTTTATTACAAAAAAAGTGAACTCTTTAAAAATTGTCATCAACTTTTTCACTTGCTCACACAACTCAAATTCCTAGCATAACGCTGCCTCAGAAAAGTAAATGTTATGTTGAAATAAAGCACCTGCCACTTTTTGAGATGCAAGATGCACATTTACCCAATAAAGTAACCAACAAAGCTTTCTGGTGCTGCTGCATTTTTTGAATTTATTCTCAAAATAAACAGAGTAAATTACAAGAGTTAAATTTTCATTTGTCAAATCCTAGGAACAGTCTACCAGTTGAAAACTTGTCACGGTGTTAAACCATCTTTTATCATGCACTGATCAAAAGAACCAGACAGAGAGATAGTCGTCATATTGATTTCTTTTTGAACAGTGGAAATAAACTCAGTTTAGTATTAGTGTTTAATGTTATTTAGCTTGGCCCAGCTGTTTTATTTTACAAACTGGATGTGTTAAATAGTCTCTGTAACCTGATCCAACTTATGGATAATTAACATAAAACAGCGTATGCTGAAGTTAGACCCAAATTTAGTATCTTGTTCACATTCTCAACAGGTGTTTTATAGGTAAAATTTTATGTAAAACAAAATAATCTCTGGAACTCTAAGATGGCTCTGGATAAGCTTAAGATGAAACTCAATAAATCACAAATATAAAAGTAAAACATACCATCCTCAATGACTTGGATGGGCCTGCTTCTCTCTATAGTTTGGAAATCACTACTCTTAGTTATGATATTTATACTTTGTTTTGAAGGAAGCAACTGCAAAGAAACCAATTTCATACAGATAAGAAGTTGCAAATGGGAGAAGTGTGCACATAGCTTTTTTTTTTTTTCTCAAAATTGGATACTACTATTCTGCTTGAGGTGGGTCTTTGGTCAGAAACTACAATTTTAAAGTTAACTTTGAAGTCATGTCTAGGTGCTGTTCTTCAAAAGTATTGAAATCAACTTCCGGGGTCCTTGTGCTGATTGGGTTTCTAATCCAGTCATATTCCATTTTTGGTGTCCAAGAAGTATTTCTGAAAGTGAGTTGATAGTTTTTTGTTTGTTTTTAGATTTGGGACTCTGTCCATGTTATCCTTTTCTGACCTTCTGCACCACATTCACAGTTTTCTAGCAAACAAATTTATCTTATCTCCAAGCTGAAGAACAAGAGTGTGAGTACCTTGTAAACTGTGTGTTCAAAACATTCAGTTTATCAGAATTATTGCTTAAATATGCCATTGAAACTTTGTGAGACTTTCTTACTTGCATGAGTGGGTTATTGCGATCTGAGGCTGTGTCTCAAATCGCCTCCCTTGTTCTGTCCCCCAGATCCTACATAGTGTGCTTTCATTCATCGGTGATGGAGGGAGCATGGCAGGAGCGTTCACTTTGGAACACTTTAATATCTTTCTTTCTCTTTTCCAACAATATTTTATTTTTCCAACCTCTTGAAATTGTCCACATCCTCCTAGGGGGATGTGCCCCACAGTTTGAGAAATGCTGTACTAAAGGAAAAGGGAGGACTAGTGCCATCTATAAAGGAATTAGTGTTGATGTTTTATGCAGATATTCAATATTTTAGTAATTAGTTTTTAGAATGTTTAACTGTAACGATGCCAATATTGAGAATTGGAAATATGGAAAAATAATTAACTTTGCTTTGTTTTTGTTTTCTTAGACTATAATTATGAGCATGTATTGTTTAAAAATAGAAAAAAGCACCTGAAAAACGAAAATTCAATTTTTTAAATTCACTGACAATAGGAAAGGGAGATAAGTTGTAAAATTTGAATCCATCTTTATTTTTCATGGACATTACAGTTTTAATTCAGCTTTCTGATTTATGTAGGCAACTTAATACATTTGTAATTTGTTATTTATCTGTAGTTAACAAAGTAGATTCAGCATTCTTTAGTGCTAACTGAAAGTATTTTCTAATATTTTAGTACACAGTAATCTCTTTTGACATCCCCATGCTTTTCTTATTGAAAATGTTGGGGATGAATAATTTACTATTTTTAGATGGTGCATATTTTTTTTCCAAAATGTTTTAAATAATTTGAGAATTTTAAGAGTTTATATCAAAAGTTTTTTCTTAAAATTTGACATTGTTATTATAGCTGCTTGCTTGTTTTTTTGTCTTTTTCTCTCTCTCAAAAAAAAAGGGGGGGATAAATCATTACTCTTTTTTACCAAAAAGAAATTTTAAATACTTCAATCTTACCACCATGAAAATGCGTACAGACTAAACCAGGCAATCAAAGCCTCTTGATAATTAAGTCTCTGAATACCTTCAGTCATCCTTGTAAATCCCCTCTGTCCTATATCTTTTCTGTAAAGGGCATTTTGATCCTGGGCTATATACTCCAAGAGGTCTAATCACTTCATGTAATGTTATTTTTAATAATACTGCTGTATAGTAGTATTATACAGACACTAATAATTGTAACCATTACTTTTACTAAATGATCATTTTTAATTAGGTGGAGTAAAAAGTTCAGAATTTTGATAACAATTTTTTTTCTTTCCTAAAATTAAAACAATGAGAACTGGACACATTTTAATTGTTTTCACAAGGGAGAGAACTGAGTTTGGAGCAATTGTTGCCAAGTTTGAGGTACAGGTGTTTGAAAGAGATGAGACGGTAGAAAGATCTGATAAATGGCTCGGAACATTTAATATATTTAAGAATGTTGATCTGGAAGTATTTCCCATATCAGCTGATAGCTTGCATAAGAAAAGGAACAATAGTTCAAGTTATTTTAATCTGGAACCAGATTAGATGTTCATAAATATCTTGTTTGTTTGTTTCTTTTCATGATAGGTTGATTGATTCTTGGAATGATGTTGAAATGGGTTGTAGAACAAATCCACCTTTCTCAATGAGTTAAATAATGCTTTGGCAAACATCTCTGTGCTTCTGATAAGCAGTTTGGAAGATGTTATAATCTTCCTCTTTTGTGGCCACTCTGCATTACTTAGCATTAGCCTATATTACTTCTCAGCCATTTTGTTTTTCTTTAAAACAATATTCTCCATAGGTACACAGTTGTTTTGAAGTTTACTCTCATTTTTTTGTTTCTTCTTCCATTTTTTCTTTGTTTCAGTAATAATTAATAGATAAATTTAGAAAGTTCTCATTTTATGGTTATTTTTGTCAACCAAAAGATTCCTTAAGTCTTTATCTTATATTTGATTTACTTCCCTTTGCATTGTGCACATTTTCATTTATTCTAATTGTACAAAAGGAATGAAACAAAGTACCATCACCTGCAAGTTTCTATGAATAAAATTGTCAGAGTACGTGCCAACAGTGACTTTTGAGCAGAAGATATAATGGTAGCTCAAAATTGTAGACTTGTCAATTAAATAATTCATCAAGTGCACATGTAATAATTTTATGCACTAATAAATTAAATCTTAAATATGTGACATAATAAGTATGTGTGTAGCAAGGAGGGATATATAAAGCAATGTTCCTGCAGACTAAAGAAAAAATCTTCATTAACATTGTTATTTTAATGCTTAAGATAAGGTTCCCCTTACTCAGTTTTAGTAATTACTTCAATGTTCAGTTATGCCATTAGTACTGATAGTTATTTTTTGGGCTTATTAGCTGTGTTAATATAGTATTTGCCCGTGATTGATTTTTCCTAGTTTAAAAAAATAGAAAAGCAATGTCTCTATTTTCTATTTACTTTAGCCATCTGTTTAATCCCAAAACTTATTAGTTGATAATTTCTTTTACCAATCTTTTAATTAACAGAGATGTTGGCTAGCTAAAGGATGAGACTATCAATTATGACTGGCTTCTGAACAGGACTTATCCTGAATTTAAAAAGGACGAATTTTCATAGAAATATCTACATCTTCATTTGACTACAATATTTATTCATTTTTCTAATGTAAATGTCTATTGTCTAAAGTACTATTATTGGTGTCTTTATCATTGCATTTTGAATTTTCTATAATCCCATAACTACACAAGCATTCTCTCACTTCCCTCAGTGACCTTATTCACATACACCCCGTCCATCATATCAGATGTTCATAAAATAGCAGGAAGTCTTCCAAAACCAAACTGTTGTTTTCTTGTTTTGTTTTTTTTTTTTTTATTTGAACATTATATAACAGCATTGAAGACAGATGCAAAAGATTTTATTTAAATTGGATCTGACATCTTTATCTGTTACACATAAAGGTTGCATGGAGTTTTACTCCTTAATGACTGACATTTCTGTTGTTGCTACATATATTATGAAACTCCTCTTCATCCAAAGGTTCCTCTCTCTCTCTCTTCACTCTTCTCTCTCTCTCTCTCTCATGTGGCTGTGAGGAAATCCTCATTCTCATGCAAGTTTTTATTTTATGTTATTGGGTTGAACACTTCCTATTATCTATGGACTTGTCATTTACAACGAACCTAAAGAGTTGTATGCTCAGCTATTACGTTTTAAAAACAAAATAAAAAACAAGGATTTTGAATGCAAATGGAAATGTCCGAGGTGTGCATGGAGGTGTAGAACCTTTTTTTATTATTATTGAGTGGTCATAATACACATCTCCAGAATTTTTTTTTTTTTTTAACTGCTTAATTCACATGTGCATAATGTGATCTATGTTTAGATGCTGGAATACTAGCAGCAGTCACATGCTGGAAAAACATGTAGCTCTCAGATTTTTGTCTTTCGATAGTCACCTTTGGGCCCAGGTCTGATAACAGCATTCATGTTTCCAAAGAACTTGATACCTACCTCAGTGATTGTCGTGTAAGATAGGGTAGATGGTGGAGGAGAGGATGGGTCACTTATAATCATGAGAAATTAGAAAATTTCTTATTTATGTTAGGTTGTTAAAGCTTTCCTCAGCTGATTCTCTTTTTTAAACAAAAATCCTAGTTTTGATGGAATTATGTGATGATTTTTATCTACATTCTTAAGACAAGAAAACAAAAAAAATGCAAATTAGTTATATTTGTTTCAAAAGATAAGGAAAATGGAAAATTTTGTTGATTTTTTTTATTTTTTATCTAAAATCAGAACAGTAAGAGTGAAATGTTCGCGCTCTGTTCTGTGAAAATAAGCTTGGTGTTAGAGAGCGGGGCGGGCCTGAGTTCACTTCTCATGGCAGTGCTTGGTATGGCTTCCTCCCACATCTGAAGATGAAGAGCTCTGGTTAAAAGGCCAGGCTAGCCCTATGTGATGCAGGACTGGCAACATTTCCTAGTAGACAACTACGATACTACTATGCCCCATTCACCAGGATTGTCTGCCTTGTAGTCACTAGTGTATGCCAAGAAAAAACAAATTGGTATATAAGTATGAAAGCGTCTTTACCGTTCATAGATAAAAAGGGGGGGAAAGTTCAGTTAGCGTTTCTATAAATTGTTATTTTCCTCTTTTGATATTGATCTGTTTGGTTGTTTATGACTTTTGTCACGACTGTTTATAATACTTTGTTTAAATTAAGAGTTTTGCTAACCTTGTGGGATATCTGCTAGTGGAAAACGATTTAAACAATTAAATAGGATGGATCCTCATCATTATGGTTTATCATTCAGACATTATAGAATCAGCATGCTCTGGATCTTATTGATGATGCAAAAAGTATTCCACAATGTTTTGCTGCTGAATTTAATTTTCAAATTAATGTCTTTGAAAAAAAAAAAAAAAAAAAGAGAGAAGAAATAGTAAAAATTACTGGTTAATTTTTTTTTAAATAAAATTGGGCAAATATGTAGTGTTGTTTTTTTTTGTAGTTGATTTAGATTTTAATTATTGGCAAGGGAGGTAATAGTTTAACTGCAGGATTTTCTTTTTTAATGTAAATGGAAAAAAAAATGGGTTTGAAATAAAGCAAGTGCAAGTGGTTTAGTAACAATACTCAAGAGTAGGATGATGATCTGAAGCATTTTAATCACTAAAATAAAAAAAAATTAAAAGTTTTTAAATGATTGGATTTACAGGCAATAAATTCCACAACCAGATTATATTGTATGTGTTGCATGTATTCATCATTTATTTGATAAAATTTCACTATTAAAGAATATTGTCGTTTTTTTTTTTAAATACAAATTGTGATGTGGAATTACTCCTTTTTTTTAGAATAATTACCCAGAAACATTTTGATGTATTTAGAAAGACATTCCTTTATAACTTTTGTTGCATTGTATAGAAACAAACTCTGTTTCCATATGGTTGATACACACTTTAAAATAAAGAATAAAGAGTATTAAATTTATATTACTATGTTAAGCAGGATGAAAGAAATTGTTCTGAGGTATTTTCTGTATATTTGCTCCATCAATTTTTTTCCTCTATTTTAAACTTTGTTTATATAGTTGTCATCTTTATATATATATTACAGTTTGCAAATGCTTTTTTTTTTCAATACACATTACTATGGAATACTGTTTGATATTATGTTGATAGGAAAAATATTATTGGTCAGTTCCAAATCCTCGTTTCCCCTGTCTTTATTTTTAAATAAATAAATATATATATATATATATTCACAACCTATGTTGTCATTCATTATCTGTTCACAACATATGTTGTCATTATTTATCTGAAAGCTGTAAATTGAAAGTAATAGTAAACTCTGGATAAGTATACTTTTTTTTCTCTCTGCTTGCACATGGGCAGGTATGACATTTTCTTTTTTAAAAGTTTTTGTGCAGTGTATATACAAGCAAAACACTGCAGACACGTTTAGCTCTGCACACTGCAAATAATCCAGTCAAGATGATTGGAAGAGTTCACAGTCAGACCCTTTTAGGTATGGTGAGATGGTACCACATGCAGCAGAAGCCATTCAGTGATGAATATTCAATGATCATGTGTAAGACATCTCATCAACGCACTGCATTGACAATTTAGACTATAACATATAATGGACATAGTATTAAAACTGGAATAAATCTTGACTTAGATGGTAAGAGAACATGTAGCTTCTTGTCTCAACTCATGATATTTTTCTGATATAAAAAATTATTTATATGGGTTGGTCATTTAAAAAAAAAGGAACATTTCATCTGAAAAGTACCATGGTCACATTGTATGGTTAATATGCATCATCTTCCTCAGATTTTGTGTTCAACTTTTTATAATATTACAATTCACATTGAATATTTTCACATGACAAAAATATGGATTTATGATAAATATGGAAGAAAATCATGAAAGATTTAAGATGTACGTTTGTTGGTATTGCAAAGTTACCGGTAAAACTTGCCTAAAATGAAATTGTAGATTAAAGATGATATTAAGTTTCATGATTATTTTTTTTTAAATTTTTAAATCTTTGCTACAAACTGGGTTTGTATCTATTATATTACAAAAGTATGACAGTACTAATCTGTGAACTGTTCAGCAGAACAGGTGAGATCAGATGTAGCATACTTCATCTAGTGAAGTATAGAGACAATGACAATTAATTGATCTGTAATTTCTATTGACTGAACATGCTAACTTTCATGTCAGTTTTGTTTCATCATCAATGTAAGCCAGGCAGGCAATTCACCATTTCCTGAAGCATTAAATTTAATTTTAATTCTACTGGTTATCTCCCTTGTAACACTAGACGTAGACTGACTATGTGTGGCATGGTGAAACTGATTCAGTTTTCACTTGGAATGACATTCCAACTTTGAAGTAAACACATACAAACAAAATATTTCTTGTCAACCAGTAGTGCAGATCTACGATGCTTTATTAAAACTAGTTTTTACGAGCAAAGTATGGCACTTCAAAAAATAATTCTCATTTCCCTCATCCTTTACTACAGGATCTTTATGCATAGTTTTGAAAAAAAGGAAAGAGATGTCTTGCAAGAGGTCTTTTGTACTTCACTGTAATGAGCTTCTGCTACAATGTAATTGGCCCATCATCAATTTATCTTGGGCAGCCACTCTTGTCTCTGGGACCAGAGAAGACCACTAGATTTGTATGTTATTGTTCATCATTGTACATAGCATCATTCTCACATCAATCTGAGTGTACCCTAGGCTTTTAGAGGCCACTATTTTTTTATATAATACATCTGCTAATAGAAACTCGAGTTGTCCAACAGTGGGAGCAAGACTACACACACACACTACCAGCAGATGTTAGTCTTTAGCTGCATGCTATGCATGTGCTTGTTGTTTTATCCTCTGCTCCTCATGCCCACCTGTTAGAGGGCAGGGCAGGGTGTGCACACTGCCTCGACAACATCCTGACTTTGCTTGCACTCATGTGACAGATTATTTTATGAAAATATTCCATTTTCACAGGTTTTATTGTATGATGTAAAAATCATTTTGCAAAATTTAGGCAAATAAATTAAATGGAAAAAAAAAAAAAAACAACAACAAAAATAATCCTGCTTTGTTGTGTTTTGTCAAATATGATATGTGCCTCCAACACAGATCGCCTGAGAGGGAACCAACCCCCCCCCATCCATTGCTGTGTTTTTCTTCTTTTTTTCTTTTTAATCTATACCTGAAAAATGTTTGTGCTACTTGAGTTTAGACAGCTGAGTTGTAACTTATTGTTTCTAATGCCTTAGTTATTCAGAAACCCATTTCATGGGTTCACCGTGGATTTCACACGTGAATCAAGTAACCGTAAAATTCACAATGCACGGGAGAAGTCGCACACTCAGTAATGAGAAAATGGCCGGCCTACGTTGGTCCTTGTGAAGCTCTCAGAGAACTTGATGATGATGCTGTTAGAAAAGTCCAAAATGTGGTAAGCCTTAAGCCACAGTTCCCAGTGAAAGGTGAGTTGCGTTTTCAGCTGCCATTAGCGCTATGCTGCCCTGGTGTGGCAAACTACATGCTCCCTTACTATGGCTTGGAGACTTGTCAGTTGCATGGCTTGCAATCTGGCAGTGCTTCCCAGAATGTCACAGGAATATTATCATCTGCAGGGCTCATCAACCTGTAATTAGACTGGCGGACATCTCTAGTGCCAATGGGCAGCATCAGATAGGCCTTTATTTTCTTCACAGATGAATCAGGGTTTTGTTTGTTCTCTAATGATACTGATTAGGTGCACAAAATGTTTCGCATTGCGACAGACACAGTAAACGCTTAGTATTTTGTTTTAAAATACAAAATGTGGCAATAATTCCTACCAACTGTCACTGTAATTTACCATGATGCAATGGAGGCACCTCTCAGTGGCATAAGCAAAAACAAGGTCCACTCAATGCCACTTTGAATGCCAGACATTTAAACCCTATTCCTTTGAACTCACCCTTAGGTTATTGTGGGGATTGTATTCAGATACTGTCATTGGTGATACTGCATCTTACTACTTCATTAAGACACCTCACCGTGAACAAAAAATACAGTACTGGCCAATATTATTACAACATCCAAACAATCTGAGATTTTTGTTTGTTTTTTTAATTGTGATCATACCAAGGTTTGAAGCCATTTGTTTTTTTGTTTTCTGATTTTTGTGTGTATGTGTGTGTTTTTTTTTTGTTAGAAAATATTATTTAGTTGAAAAAAATATTGCAAAGTTTATATTTCTTGATGTTTACTGTCCTATGGTTGCCTATACATTCAATGAATATCAGCACTTGGCTTAATTGACTTTTTTAATCTTAAAAATGCATTTTCACATTGCAATGCACACAAAGCCGCGAGTATTTTACTTGAAAAAATATTTTTAGAGATACTGTAATAATTTTGGTTACCATATAATTTAAAATGTGTGAGAGCTTATTTATCAGCAATGAAGCAGAGTTCTATTTAGCGTTGAACAGCGCTCTAATTTTATTCTTTGACTGAGTCATGAGGGCCAAGCTTTGGCAGGTGACATTGCAAGATTGAATATGTTTAGAAGTTTATTAAAGGCATTGAAATCCCTCCCCAGATAGCTAAATTGAAGGAAAAGAGTTAAATGTTATCAAAGCAATTATTTTGAAGCACGTTATCGCGAACCAGAGTGGAATATAGTGACTGTGCATGTAGCTTATCAGAAAACAGGTCATGAACTGAAAACTCCAAGATTAATAATACCAGCAGGTGTTAGAGCTACTGTTTTCACCACCATTTTAAACAAAGGTGTATGTATTTTTAAGAATAACAGAAGTATGCATATATATTGCGGAAATCACCATTTTTTTTTTTTTTGTTAATTATCCTCGCATCTACAGGCCAGAGACTTTCTGTGTTAAATGATCTGATCTGCTGTATCTTTTTCTGGCAGCACAGGTGAGGTACTACTAGGGAATAGACGCCATGAGTAAAAGTAACAGTGAAAAGATTTCCCTTAGATCTGACAGCCACAAATAAATTAAAGAGATAGACCCTTTAACCTGTTTTGATCTATAGGGAGAGACAGAAGGTGACAACCATTCTAGTGTAAACAAGGCCTCAGATGTTAAGGCGAAAGCTCGCTAAACCTTTTAATTTTAGTTTTGATTTATGGGAGGAAGAAAAACGTTTGGCTTGTACAAGCTGTTGTCTTAGCATTCACATGAATGGATCCAGAGCAACACACACTTTAACAATTTGGTATCAGAACACCCTGCAGCTGCTCAGTGAGATACTGAGCCAGACTAAGTTCTGGGCTTCAGCTGTCAACGATGACACATGCTGAACTGAAATATTAAAAAAAAATAAAGTACCCTTTTAGAGGAGAGGGACAAAGTAAAAGCATGTTGGGGGGGGGAGAAGAAGAAAGAAAAGTTGCGAGCAGAATTCCCCCTAGAGGATTGCTGTCAGTGATGTCATTCCGAAACAAATAATAGAATGTTGTACACCTGCTTCAACAACACCCAGTTAACTATTCAGTAGGCTTAGTATTTGCTGTTCACCTATGTGGAAAGACTTGCGCTGTAGAACCGCGCGTTCTTTTGTAAAAAGTACAGGTTCTCGACATTATCAACCCTGAGCATCATGGCTTGTGATATTTACTCAGATGCATGTGAGTGTCTGTCAAAACAATTCCAAGCAGAATTTCTACACCTGATCTGGGAATTCCGTCCCGTTTGGAGAATCTGGGTCTAATCAATTTAGCATCAACTCTTCAGCTAGTGTTCAGCTTAGATATACATATTTTGAAAGAAAAAAAAATATGAGTTAATAAACAGTGTTTCAAAACATTTTGTCTCGTAACAGCTCCCAAAGAAAATGTCATTTGGCGAATGTGTAACTTCTTAATGCAACACAATAAACCAAACTGCACGCACTGAAGCTTTGCTTCAGTGTGGAATCTGTTGCTTGCATGCACCACTAGGGAAAGTTTCCAAACAGTAAAGGTCACACCAGACAGCTTCTCTTACCTAAATAATCCAAACATTGCTAATACAGAATTTTCTTATCACAAACAATTCCAATTCCATCTAAGGAGTTATATATAAACAGCTACTTAGTCATACAGACAGATGCTAAATATGACGTGGCCAATGGTGCTTAGAGGCGAGAACAAAATGTCAATCCAAACTAAACTTACATACATGTATATATATATATATATATATACGTATACCTTTTTCTTTTTTTAAAATAGCAATTTCTCCTGATTTGTACTGCGGGAAATTGTATTTTGCTGTCTTTTGGATATAAACTACAAGAATTAGGAAAAAGTCTCTCTTTGGTACATTTTGTCTGATAATGCTGACGAGAACTTTGGTGCTGAATGGTGCAATATTTCCACCTTAGCAACTTAGTTTGATTCAGTTCCATTGCCTAACTTTCTACATTCTCACTTGCAGTATATACAATAAAGCTGGAAAAACCTTTTTTTAAAAATGCATTTATTGTAGAATTTCGATTAGATTATTACTTTTAACAAAATGTGGTCAGTTATGTAAATTGAAGAGAGACTTAAATTTTGTATTATTCTCTTTTGTGATTTCACCTTAGTTCAAATTTTAATGAAATGTTTCATCCAAAAGTTGCTGAATGAAAAGTCGTGTTTAACGATTGCTATAAACAGCCAATAGACCATCTTAGCGTGATATTTGTAGATGTGGAAGCAAGAAGTCCGTGGCACGAGAGGTTAGAGTAGCAAACATTGATGCCGATCACATCCAATAGGGAAAGCAAAAGAGAGTTCTAAGGAAGTCTTGACAACCAAGCAGACAAAACATTCTGGGTGTAAAACTTCCCTTGCTGAGAATGGATCGTATATCCGCGTGAGGGTTTGCAACCAAAATCAAAATTGATGCAGATGAAAATGTTGGATGTTATCATCAACTGCAACAGCAGGAAACCATTACATGTACTTTACATGACATTTATTTATGCATTTATATTTAATGATGTGTAAATAATGCCAAAATTTGATGATGGTAAAAGAAAAAAGTGTGCATTCTCTATGTGCAGGTTTTGATGATACACTAGACATTTTGCGATCTCTTGATGTGTGACATTATGCACTATTTTAATAGTCCTACTCTATAGCATTGAGAAACTTTGAAGAACAACAACAACTTTGCTGCCACCCTAAGATATCAAACTTCACTGAGAAAATAGGGATTTTTACCACCAATTCGTGTAATATTTTATCCTTTTGAGTAAACTTAAACTTCCTTTAATTTTGCTGTATGCACATTTAACTAGATGTTGGTTTATAGCGCTCTGTTGTTGTTGTTGTCGATGATGATAAGGTCTGGATCTATACAAAAATAGATAGACAGCAGCTTTGTGTCAGGGTTTTAGATTTGGGGTGAAAAAAAGTCTGATTGATTAATTTTTTGATTTTTTTCTTACCAAAAGCAGAGATTGATAGGACCATCTCAGGTTCTCGTTTTACTTACTTCATTTTTTTTCAGTTTCAGTTACATAAATGAGGAATATCTGGGTAATCTAACTTTGGAGCTATTATTCATTGTTACTTGCATGAATATTTGGTAAACAACAAATAAAAGAAACTGGCACACCTGGATAATCAGTCGAAACAGTGGGCTGACAGGCCCATTTATCATAAACGGCAGTCCGCTCTGACCTCTGATAAACATGCAACGGTTGTTTTGTATTAGGAAAGACAATAGTTAACATTCTATCGCAAACTTACGTGATAAGCCCCTGAACAGTTAAATCGGGTAAACTGCTGAAGAGATTTTTGTAATTAACTTTGTGCAACGTGATTTAAATTACTGAATACAGGGTGTTTTAAGTTTGCTGGAAACCGGAGGAGGTTATGCGAAAGGGTGGAAAGTTTGACTGAGGAAAACCTCCAGCACTTGGGCACTTTTGCAACAAACACTTTGAACATCAAATGAATTCAGTAGTTATAGAAACGTTTGGTACCCACAAAAGATGTGGATTTGATGTCACGTCCTACATTTTGTAACACAGACATCATCTGGGGGAAACCCGGCATGGTGGAGTGTAGATAGCTTGTAGATCTGTGTTGAGCTGCTTGAATTGACAGGTGTTGCAGAAAAACAAAAACAAAAAAGACGCGGGAGAGGGGGGGATAAACCAATTAATAGCCAGGAACTGATGATAGAACAATGACAGCTGGCTGCAGAGAATGCTACTGGAGAGTGGGCGAGACAACTGCATCATTTTTTAAAGAGATTTGAAACTCTTCTTTAGCTGGTACAGGCGCTAGCTGCTTTGTAGGGGTTAATACATACAGTGGACGCCCCAGTCAACAAAAGACAACTGAAATTCATCCCTACAGTGACACTGCTTCATCGTTAACACGTAGGTCCGATTCATAGCAAAACAACTACAATGGTCTTGCGCGTTAAAGATGGTGTTGTCAGCTTTAAAAACAAACAAGAAAGACAGCCTCAGTTTGAACCCGCGAATGAAATCAGCAACAACAAAAAAAGGATATTTTAGATTTGTTGATCGCAGTATTTGGATACAGTGTTTGCTCATTTAAAGCTAATAAACGGTCTAACTTGTTTCCAATCACTATGGAATGTTAAACTGCAGTGGTTTCTAAGGCAACAGTCTGATGACAGACAGCAAAATCTTTTGATTAACAGTTACGACAATGTTGGGTGGGGGGGGCTGGAATAATAGCCAATGGAAATTAGACGGCTACAGTAGGGTCCCGTGTCAGCATCTTTGTAGAGACTGCCCACGAGGGCAGCCGGGTCACACACACGGCCATATATGCTGCGGTCACGCTGAATACAGGTCCATTCCATAAATAAGAGACTGGGTTTTAAAGACTGACCCCTTAGAAGGTTCAACCCGAAGTCAGTCTTCGGTGCGAATTACCGGCCAGTTGGCATCCCTGGGTAAGAGGAGCATCTCAAACGCCCGGTCTGGCCTGGTTATCCTTCAGCCAGCCCGTCCCCGCACCTTACATTCATATTTCTCTCCTTTTCCGATAAACGGATACTTTAGTGTTGGCGCTGTTGATGATGTACTGGTCTGTCTTACTACTTAATCTTCACTTGAAAATGCAGGCAGTTTTAGTTTTATCCAAGAAGTTCCGCCAACCTCCTCTCAGGGAGTTTATTTGTTTCTTGTTGTTGTTTTTTACACAGGTGTTTGTTGAAATGTGCACACACACACACACACACCTGTAAAGTGTGTGTCAGCCGATGTTTCTGGCAATGGAAGCAGAGTCGCGCACTGTTTGAAATTTTGCTGTCAAGTAAATATTTAAACGTGTAGAATGCTGGCTGATGTCTGCCCATCGTGTAGCCATCCCAGTTTGGATGCTGTTACCCGACTAGAAAACACAACACACACAGTTGTTTACTTCAGATGGCCCCGGTCCGAACCCCCGACGTCGAGGTGATGTACGAGCAACCAGAGCTAAAGAAGTTTTCCTAAAGGGATATCGGCCAAACTGGATGAGGGACATCTTCAGTCCTAAGAGCCTTAACAGGTCAAAAGACCTAATTTTAAAATGTTACTGCACCAAAGGCGAGTAATGACCCGGAGACGGATAGAGCGATGTACTGAGGAGTACATCGGTATCAGTCGAATTCATCAGGTTTTGTGGGAGGTTACGACCCCACAAACAGGCTTTAGGCCCCGGAACTGTACGTCTATTCTTATCGAGGCTACAGGTTGCGACTACCGGCGACTTTTGGAATATCTCTTCTGGTTTGGGGATCCCACCCGTATAAACGGTGTTTATCTAGGGGATCGTAGCGTCACTGGATGTCAAGCCGACATTTAATCCCAAAGATGATCAGCTGGCTCGGTAGAGCCCGAATACCTATTACACCCGGACGCTCTCCTCTAGAATTGTGTCCAGCAGCAGCCCAGCCAGCCATAATCGCTCTATCACCAGCCCCCGGGTATTGATTGGTTTTACCCCGTGTCCGGTTTAATTCTCCTTTCTTTCTTTCCCTTTCTTTCCTTCAACAACGCCCTTCTCCAGCGGATCAGCGCAGATTACCCCGAATATCTACATTCCAGTGCGACTGGGTTTCTGTCAGCAACCGGGACTTTCTTCAGATTTCCGTATTACGAAATGCCAGCCGGGTGACGCTGGCTGAAATGGAACCCTACGTCAGTCGGGGGGGGGGGAACGGAAGAGGGGGGGGTTCCGGTTTAACGAGTTGGAACGCGAGAGAGCCCCTCCCTTACCGCGAGGCTGCGATATCCATTATCCCGGACCGACATTATCAGGCGAAGGTGAGATTTCTTATCGTGTAACAATGTAATGATTTACTGTAGCAATTCTGCAATATTTCACGAACGGCCGCGCGTCTCTCTCTCTCCATCCTCCATCTCTCTTTCTCCTCTCTCTCTCTCTCTCTCCATCTCTCTCTCCTCTCTCCATCTCTCCATCTCCATCTCTCCATCTCTCCATCTCCCTCCCTCCCCCTCTCTCTCCATCTCTCCATCTCTCTCCATCTCTCCATCTCCCTCTCCCTCTCCTCTCTCTCTCCCCCTCTCTGTAGTGACGTCATCTCTCTCTGTAATTACATAATCTCATCTCCCTCTCTCTCCTCTCTCCCCCTCTCTCTCTCTCTCTCTCCATCTCTCCATCTCTCTCTCTATCTGAAAGATCTCTTTTCCGATTTCCTTTTCTTGTTGTTGTTGCTGCTGTTGCGGATAATAACAGTAAAACTACTCGAGTTCATGAAAGATGTTAAAGAATATAATATCTGCGAAAGTTTGATGTTTAAACGTGCCAAGATTCCAGAACGATTAGAGATATCAGGTTTGTTTGTTGTGCCCCCACTTATTAATCGGTTTAAGAATTGCACTGACGGCTCTTCCCCTTGGGACGTCCTTGCGCCAGCCGCGATGGACGATGGCTTCTCTCCCCTGCCCGATCTTCGCTCGTGCGACGTTCATCACCTCAACAAACAAAACCCGTCCGGGAAGTGGATTTATACCCGAACAGGACTTAATCTGAAATATAGAGGCCTGCCTCTTGTCTTAACCCTTTAACCTCAAATCAACTAACGAAAAGTAATTTGTAAAGTTGTTGTTTTTTTTTTTTTCTTCTAAAAATGATAGATAAGTGGAAAATTTCCAAGGATCTCAACAGAGCCACAGCTGATGTCCCGCGCTGGTAGATTGGCACCTATCATCATAGAGGTTGGTTCGGCTCGGCTGGGTTAACCAGTCACGTGTCCGTAGTTCCACACGGTGACCGCCGGCTTTGCATTCGGATCTAAGAGAGCGATTCTCCGAGACATTTTCTAAGCGTAGACCCTTAAATGTGGCGGTGTAAAACTGGGATATACGGATGTCTGGAGATGGGGAAGGGATTTGTGAGAGACGCTTAAAACTATTAACGGTACAAGGAAATAGTTTAAGCTTTTAAAATTCAAAATGGTTAATTCTCATAGGCATCGGTTTTCTTTTTAAAAAAAGAAGAAGAAGAAACCAGGTAAATGCATTCACCAGAACGCTCTTCCTGGCCTTAAAAAAAACCACTGCTTTCACTATTTGCTTGCAAATTAACGCGGTCCTTGCACTAAATGCTCAACTTCCATAGATCCGTTGCGTCAAAGTGTGTAGAAAGTTTAGTGTACTTGTCAAGATACTGCAGTCCGTAGGCGATGAAATAAGCTTAGTACACTACCATCCAAAAGTTTTTAAAATTCCACGTGGTTGGGGTCAGCCTAAGGTTGTTTTGTTTACCCTTTACTGTCCAAATGGAAGGCAGGCGATGGCATGATGGTGTGGAAATGTTTGGTCGGCTTGTAGAAAGTCTTTGGGACAGTGAGCGGACAGGACTAGCGCAATATCTGATTTGACAGTAAAGTAATCATCACCCCCCAGGAGAATAACGACGCGGAACTCAGCGAACAGACCGCCATTCTCCTAAACTTATCTCGGCCCTCACCAGGTTTATCACTTCCGGAACTTTTGTGAAATAGAATTGGCAGGAAAAACTGGACGGATGACGTCACCCGGTGCCACAGTCTGAAACCCAGCAGCACAAATCTATTTGGATAAACGTAAATATATTCGAATTTTTTTTAAAATCGAGATTATTATGGTTTAGTTGATGGATTTTGCCGTTTCAGCTAAAAATGTTTAATGTGTTTTCGCTCGCTCAGACGTTTTGTCTGGTAGTGTGTAACGTGGGAACGGAAGTGAACATGGCTGAAGCCCAGACTGAGACGTCGGCATCGGGAAGAAGGGCTAGCAGGTGTGCGGAGCCGACTTCGGGTGACAGTTGTATGCAGTCCAACGTCAATCAATTGGAGAATAAAATGAACAGCCCAGGGGCTGGGGGAGGAGGTTATATGTATAGAGTGGGTACAGCCAGCACTAGTGACCGAAAGGATGCTGAGAGAGGGTACAGCCAGCGCTAGTGACCGAATGGATGCTGAGAGTGGGTACAGCCAGCACTAGTGACCGGAAGGATGCTGAGAGAGGGTACAGCCAGCACTAGTGACCGGAAGGATGCTGAGAGAGGTACAGCCAGCTCTAGTGACCGAAAGGATGCTGAGAGAGGGTACAGCCAGCACTAGTGACCGAAGGATGCTGAGAGGGTAACAGCCAGCCAGCACTAGTGACCGAATGGATGCTGAGAGTGGGTACAGCCAGCACTAGTGACCGAATGGATGCTGAGAGAGGGTACAGCCAGCACTAGTGACCGAATGGATGCTGAGAGAGGGTACAGCCAGCACTAGTGACCGAATGGATGCTGAGAGAGGGTACAGCCAGCACTAGTGACCGAAAGGATGCTGAGAGAGGGTACAGCCAGACTAGTGACCGAAAGGATGCTGAGAGAGGGTACAGCCAGCACTAGTGACCGGAAGGATGCTGAGAGAGGGTACAGCCAGCACTAGTGACCGAATGGATGCTGAGAGAGGGTACAGCCAGCACTAGTGACCGAATGGATGCTGAGAGAGGGTACAGCCAGCACTAGTGACCGAAAGGATGCTGAGAGAGGGTACAGCCAGCACTAGTGACCGAAAGGATGCTGAGAGAGGGTACAGCCAGCACTAGTGACCGGAAGGATGCTGAGAGAGGGTACAGCCAGCACTAGTGACCGAATGGATGCTGAGAGTGAGTACAGCCAGCACTAGTGACCGAATGGATGCTGAGAGTGGGTACAGCCAGCACTAGTGACCGAAAGGATGCTGAGAGAGGGTACAGCCAGCACTAGTGACCGATGGATGCTGAGAGAGGGTACAGCCAGCACTAGTGACCGAATGGATGCTGGAGAGGGTACAGCCAGCACTAGTGACCGAATGGATGCTGAGAGAGGGTACAGCCAGCACTAGTGACCGAAAGGATGCTGAGAGAGGGTACAGCCAGCACTAGTGGCCGAAAGGATGCTGAGAGAGGGTACAGCCAGCACTAGTGACCGAATGGATGCTGAGAGTGAGTACAGCCAGCACTAGTGACCGAATGGATGCTGAGAGTGGGTACAGCCAGCACTAGTGACCGAAAGGATGCTGAGAGAGGGTACAGCCAGCACTAGTGACCGGAAGGATGCTGAGAGAGGGTACAGCCAGCACTAGTGACCGAATAGATGCTGAGAGAGGGACAAGCCAGCACTAGTGACCGAATGGATGCTGAGAGTGAGTACACAGCCAGCGCTAGTGACCGAATGGATGCTGAGAGTGGGTACAGCCAGCACTAGTGACCGAATGGATGCTGAGAGAGGGTACAGCCAGCACTAGTGACCGAATGGATGCTGAGAGAGGGTACAGCCAGCACTAGTGACCGAATGGATGCTGAGAGAGGGTACAGCCAGCACTAGTGACCGAAAGGATGCTGAGAGAGGGTACAGCCAGCACTAGTGACCGAAAGGATGCTGAGAGAGGGTACAGCCAGCACTAGTGACCGGAAGGATGCTGAGAGAGGGTACAGCCAGCACTAGTGACCGGAAGGATGCTGAGAGACGGTACAGCCAGCACTAGTGACCGAAAGGATGCTGAGAGAGGGTACAGGTAGCACTAGTGACCGAAAGGATGCTGAGAGTACAGCCAGCACTAGTGACCGAATGGATGCTGAGATTGGGTACAGCCAGCACTAGTGACCGAAAGGATGCTGAGAGTGAGTACAGCCAGCACTAGTGACCGAAAGGATGCTGAGAGAGGGTACAGCCAGCACTAGTGACCGAATGGATGCTGAGAGTGAGTACAGCCAGCACTAGTGACCGAATGGATGCTGAGAGTGGGTACAAGCCAGCACTAGTGACCGAAAGGATGCTGAGAGATGGTACAGCAGCCACTAGTGACCGAATGGATGCTGAGAGAGGGACAGCCAGCACTAGTGACCGAATGGATGCTGAGAGAGGGTACAGCCAGCACTAGTGACCGAAAGGATGCTGAGAGAGGGTACAGCCAGCACTAGTGGCCGAAAGGATGCTGAGAGAGGGTACAGCCAGCACTAGTGACCGAAAGGATGCTGAGAGATGGTACAGCCAGCACTAGTGACCGAATGGATGCTGAGAGAGGGTACAGCCAGCACTAGTGACCGAATGGATGCTGAGAGAGGGTACAGCCAGCACTAGTGACCGAAAGGATGCTGAGAGAGGGTACAGCCAGCACTAGTGGCCGAAAGGATGCTGAGAGAGGGTACAGCCAGCACTAGTGACCGAAAGGATGCTGAGAGAGGGTACAGCCAGCACTAGTGACCGAATGGATGCTGAGAGTGAGTACAGCCAGCACTAGTGACCGAATGGATGCTGAGAGTGGGTACAGCCAGCACTAGTGACCGAAAGGATGCTGAGAGAGGGTACAGCCAGCACTAGTGACCGGAAGGATGCTGAGAGAGGGTACAGCCAGCACTAGTGACCGGAAGGATGCTGAGAGAGGGTACAGCCAGCACTAGTGACCGGAAGGATGCTGAGAGACGGTACAGCCAGCTCTAGTGACCGAAAGGATGCTGAGAGAGGGTACAGCCAGCACTAGTGACCGAATGGATGCTGAGAGAGGGTACAGCCAGCACTAGTGACCGAATGGATGCTGAGAGACGGTACAGCCAGCGCTAGTGACCGAATGGATGCTGAGTGTACAATCCACCTCGCTGATGGACTTGCAGCTCTTATCTTCAGCCGAGAGTCAGGCTTCGTGTATCAGTGAGAATTTTCTTCTTTCCGCCCGACAGAAGAGTTTGTTTATACCGACTAACCACCATCTTCACGCACGACATCATATAGGAGGACCAGAGCAATCGTGTAGAATCCACGGAAGACGGACTTTGTAAGGATGAAGTAAAAGACTTTGTCTCCTGTTTTCAAAAGTAAGGCACGAGCAGTACCGCGGTAAACAAACACGAAAACCGAGAAAGACACCTGGGCCCCTGGTGAAACGAAGGGTGGGTGGGTGGTGAAAAACAACAGGAAGACGATGTCAGCCCAACAAACGACTTCACTCTCTTTTGGAGGAACTGCCTGACCCCACGGCTCCCTGTCTCCTTGCGCCGCCGGTTGGTAAGAGAAGAGAACTCTCTCGCCGGTCCTCCTCCACTCGTCTATAGAAGAAGAGGAAAATGCAATTATTTCCGCTCGCGACAACATAAACACCCCCCGTCCGTGTTTCGAGACCTGGTAACCGGAGTCTGGCGTGAAACGCGAGCAGTTCGTTCGTCGCCCCCTTCCCAATTAATGATCTCAACTTTTCATTTCTGTGAGGCCCCCGACAGCGGTTTTCTACTGTAGGGAGTTCAAAAAAGAAAACAAACGTACGACCTACGTGGGTATTAATCCTTAGAATATAATCTGAGTGGGGATTTTTTTTTTTTTTAATGATAAACTCTAATCCAAGCAGAAAAGGGAGGGTGGAATAAAAGAAGAGAGATAAGCTCGGGGTGGCGTTGAAAGGGTTAACGCTTGCGTACGTACGCGAGGAGCTCAAGGAATATTATCCTCGCCGGGTAGTAAACCCTTTTTGAAAGTTTTTTTTTTTTTTTTTTTTTAAAAATGAAATCGAAGTCGGCAGAACGACCTGGGAACGGTACAAACTCTCGTGTTCTTGGCCGTGTGCGCCACGGTTACAGTTTTGAGTGGTGGTGACACCCATGGCGGAAGTGTTCTTGGCCGTGTGCGCCACGGTTACAGTTTTGAGTGGTGGTGACACCCATGGCGGAAGTGTTCTTGGCCGTGTGCGCCACGGTTACAGTTTTGAGTGGTGGTGACACCCATGGCGGAAGTGTTCTTGGCCGTGTGCGCCACGGTTACAGCGAACAGACTTTGCTTTCTTCTATTTCCTTGCGTCACAAAAGCAATCTAGTAACCTACCAGTGCGAACAGTAACTATCGAGGCGATTGTCTCAATCGTTTTACCTTTAAATTTTTTAGATCTCTCAATAAGTATTTATTAACTTTTTCTCTTCTTTTTTTTTTTTTTTAAAAAATGTATTTCCTTGAATGCGTCTGTTTGCTTGTCGTCACAGTTGTAAAAGTTGAATTTCTACATCGAGTCTTTGTAGAATGGACATTAGACGATCCTTTAACTGCTAACGGTCGGTCCGGACCCTATTTGTCGGGCGGGGCGCCCCGGAAATCCAGGAAGACGGGGGGGGTCGGTATCAACGATACTCGTCACGGCCACCGATTCCGAAATGGCGTCACGTTCGGACCACCTGGGCGCATCAAAAAGAGGACGGGTTTTACGACTCGGCCCCGCCGCCGCCGAAGGGTTAACGTTTTAACGGGAGGGGCCCAAGGATTAAAGAGAAATGTCTACAGTTCCACCGTCCAAGAAGGTTTCTAAATGGTGGCCAGACCCCATTCTAAGCACGGATCACGAAGCCTGGGCCGGGCGGTGCCCCATCCGGCGACGGCGGCGGCGTCATGTCTGCTGACGAAAGAACGTTAACTTTACGATGTTGTCTTTGTCTCAAACTTGGAAGACGGAATCCCTCTTCGTCTTGGACCCTAAAACATGCTTCCATTAAAACAAAACAAAAACAAGCCTGATGTGATATGAATTCCTGTGAACGGAAAACTTATTCTCTAGCGCAAGACCGTAAACATTAACCCTCCAGCTACCATGCGAGTTCTTACCTTACTCAAATTACCACCATCTGAAAGCGCTAGTTAGTATTTGTGTTGCGGATACACTGGGTTTGAACGATGCACGGACTTGTCGTCACAAAGAGTCCACAGCCCCTATGGCTCAGCCTGTGCTGAATAACAGATATTTTAAGAGTGTATTAGCACCCCAACAGATGAATACAAAGAGTTAATGTAACCCGCACATATTAAATCAGTACTGCATAAACTTTAAAGTTATACATAGCAAACAATAAATGACGGTACTCTTTTACTGGGTGCCACAAAATGCAAATATCGATGTGCCGATGCTATTGTGTCATCTTCACGGAAAAGAGAGTACAAAAGACAATAAGAATTAAATAACTAGCGTATTCAAATGGTAGCTTGTGCTTCTTTTATTCGTATTAATCTTAACATTCGACCATTTTTTTAAAGGATACTATCTATATCAGAGCAGATCTATCTGTTTCATCTTTAATGCCATAAAAAGGGCCACGCGGATATGGGACCTTTTGGTTCTTTATGCCACTCATTAGAGTTGACGTGAGAATAGACTCTTTTTTCCCTGGTGTTACGTTTTCCACCACTCCCAGGGTTAGCCGGGAATTCCTTTACAGTAGAATTTTTATCAGCATCAAGCAGAACAGAGATGTGGACCATATTAGCATTTGTTAGTAGCATTATGGACTTTGCTTTGTGAATTCTAAGTCAGTGTAGAAGACTAGCTCCGAAATAGCTGACATTTTCCTGATAATCGAAATCGCACAGTTGTAGCCGAACAAGTCCCTTACTTTCTGTGAACCTCTTGTCCTATCAAGCGATTTACTCGCTTTAATTTCGAATACTTCCATTGTGTGATACTAAAAAAGAAAAAAAAATTGTCTCCGATAAAACCTCATCTACGCTCTTGATAAAGAATGCCACAAAATGGCTAAACTAACACGACGACGATTACAGTATTTCAAATTATGACTCCATGTACGCATGAGATAATAAAACAAACAGGAAAATAAAAACACAAAAGAAAAAAAAATGGTCTGCTTGCTCCTCATCTCTTAAGATGCTTAAACGTCGATTCCATTGTAACGTCTCAGATGCAGGAGTATAAAGTTCGATGTTTAGCGAGATCTTTTATTCTTCGAATCATTCTGGTGAGATGTCTTAGCAACACTTCATGGGCTGCAAACAGCCTAACAAGATACTGACATGGAGCCTGTATCGCATACTATAGATGAGATCTGACCAGCAACGCTTTTAAACAACAGAGAGAGAGAGAGGGAAGAGAGAGAGAGAGAGAGAGAGAGATGGTAAGATGGAGAGAGAGAGATGGTAAGATGGAGAGAGAGAGAGAGATATCTTATAGAGAGAGAGAGGAGAGAGGAGAGAGAGAGAGATGGTAAGATGGAGAAAGAGAGAGAGAGATATGGTTAAGATGGAGAGAGAGATGGTAAGATGGAGAGAGGAGAGAGAGAGAGAGATGGTAAGATGGAGAGAGAGAGAGATGGTAAGATGGAGAGATGGAGAGTTGTTTGTTGAATAAAAAGATGTTATGTTCTGGAATTTTTGTGTACTCATCGTGCACATATTTTAAATTCTCTATGCAATGCAGTTTACTGTAAGACTGTTTAACATGGGGTCGTGCACTCGATAACGAAATTGGTATAAAAGCTAATTTTAATACCAAATGACAGCCTGGCTCGTACGACATTTTCCAGATATTTGTAGTTATTTTGTAGCGCACACTGGCTCAATGGATATTACTGCATGCATGAGGGAAATCGCAGACTGTCAGATCCTTTATAACATTCGTATTGTGGATTATATTTCATTTGGTTGATAGTTGTGCAAACACAGACCTTTTTTAATTATTATTAAATATGGCTCGTTTGTAATTGATACAAATGAATCTTCATAGCGCAGTATTTGCTTCCCGTGGGGTTATCAAATAATCCTCCCGTCTTAACGTCAGGAAGCTTTTCATTATTGACCATAAACAACTGCGACCCATAATGTACCAAGTTCTCCTGACAGCCTCCGACATCTCATTTGCTGGAGATTCGATCTTGAACGTAAACACAGGACGGCCGATAAGCTGGTGATTTATAATCGCAGAATGTCTGCGTCCCGTTGTGATGAGCATCAAAATTTACAGTGTAACTACTACTTTTCACTACGATGAATAGGGAGTCCAGTGTTCATGGAACTACTAGCTACGTCCCTCCAAAACCATACAACTTGATTTTTTCAGTAGAAAACAACAAGCAATACCGAAGCGCTGGTTAAACAGGGATAATTGTATCATAGTTAAGTTTCGTATTGTAGCTACAAGGAGGCAGGAGGCCATCATGTCTCTTGCAACCCCTCCTCTCCCAAAGAAAAGAAATATCCATCAATACGATCACCTTTAGCCACACGGAGGTAACATTAACAATTCTTTTACTTAAAAATTATGTTTTCTTTTTATATTCAATCGGTCCCGTTGGTTTAGCTAATTGGTGATTATGATGTTTAGTATTAATAATTGTAAATAGCCGGAAAACAATAGTTTGTGTTCACACTCTCAAAACTCTAATCATTCTTAAAATATATATTGTCTCCTCGTATTTGTCTAGGGTCCAAAGGTAGATAGCCTTATATTTTCACTCTATTATCTCTTCTTAGTCGTCTGAGATCCAAAATTGATAAACCCTATAGTTTTTTCTATTGTCTCTTCTTAATCATCTAAGATCCAGACTTGATAAACCTTATAGTTTTTCTCTATTGTCTCTAATTAATCGTCTAAGATCCAAACTTGATATCTCTTCTGAATCGTCTAAGATCCAGACTTGATAAACCTTATAGTTCTTTCTCTATTGTCTCTTCTGAATCATCTAAGATCCAGACTTGATAAACCCTATAGTTTTTCTCTATTGTCTCTTATTAATCGTCTAAGATCCAAACTTGATATCTCTTCTGAATCGTCTAAGATCCAGACTTGATAAACCCTATAGTTTTTTCTCTATTGTCTCTTCTTAATCTTATAAGACCCAGATCTGATAAACCCTATAGTTTTTCTCTATTGTCTCTTCTTAATCTTATAAGATCCAGATTTGATAAACCTATAGTTTTTCTCTATTGTCTCTTCTTAATCGTCTAAGATCCAGACTTGATAAACCCTATAGTTTTTCTCTATTGTCTCTTCTGAATCATCTAAGATCCAGACTTGATAAACCCTATAGTTTTTTCTCTATTGTCTCTTCTTAATCTTATAAGACCAGATCTGATAAACCCTATAGTTTTTCTCTATTGTCTCTTCTTAATCTTATAAGATCCAGATTTGATAAACCTATAGTTTTTCTCTATTGTCTCTTCTTAATCGTCTAAGATCCAGACTTGATAAACCCTATAGTTTTTTCTCTATTGTCTCTTCTTAATCATCTAAGATCCAGACTTGATAAACCTTATAGTTTTTCTCTATTGTCTCTAATTAATCGTCTAAGATCCAAACTTGATATCTCTTCTGAATCGTCTAAGATCCAGACTTGATAAACCTTATAGTTCTTTCTCTATTGTCTCTTCTGAATCATCTAAGATCCAGACTTGATAAACCCTATAGTTTTTCTCTATTGTCTCTTATTAATCGTCTAAGATCCAGACTTGATAAACCCTATAGTTTTCTCTATTGTCTCTTCTGAATCATCTAAGATCCAGATCTGATAAACCTTATAGTTTTTCTCTATTGTCTCTTATTAATCGTCTAAGATCCAAACTTGATATCTCTTCTGAATCGTCTAAGATCCAGACTTGATAAACCTTATAGTTTTTCTCTATTGTCTCTTATTAATCGTCTAAGATCCAAACTTGATATCTCTTCTGAATCGTCTAAGATCCAGACTTGATAAACCCTATAGTTTTTCTCTATTGTCTCTTCTTAATCTTATAAGATCCAGTCTTGACGTATTTCATAAACTTAACACGTGTTTTTGGTATATTATGCTGAACTTTCAGATGAATCAATATTCTTTGGCCAATGAGGACTCCACGCTTGCACGACATAGCGGATGAATCATTGATTTACACAATGAAAATAAAACTAATTCACTCCTTAATCAGGTGTAACATTCCACCTGCTTTGTTTGCAGCCGGAACGCACTACTTTCCACATCTAAGTATTTGTTTAGCAGTTATCCCCAAATCCTGTTCCGAAGCTACATTTTCTAGTTTAATATCTCCCGTATAACAATAATTATGGTTTGTTTGTTTTTATTCCGTTAACCCGTTTGGATAATTGTAATTTTGTAACATTAAAAATTAAATATTAATTTACAACTAAGATGTAACGCAATTTTATCTTTGTCAAACAAATGGTTCATCGACTGACAACCGCTCGCGAAATTCAAAGAACCTTCCATGTACTCTACAGAGACCAGATGAATATAAGACAGTAATTAATGGCTTTTATTTTGTTAAAAATACATCTTATACTGTAACGGACAGAGAGAGAACTCTCAATATTTTGTTCATCTGTCAATGCTTAATAACGGTGAACACCAGCCGTCGAAGAAGCGGGAGAGCAGAAATTTCGGTACTTGTGATAACCTAAGCTAATAATCTAATTAATTGAGCCGAAAATCCTGCGGTGCTCGATGTCGTGTACATCTTTAGCTGCCCGGGTAAATACATCACCGCGAGCTGTATAAGCTGTTGGGGTTGACGCTCTGTGACATTTTAAAGAGAACGGTCTTGGTAACCATTGGACAGAGACGGACCAGAAGAGTCGGGGAAGCCGATCCTAAGTAAATGTTTTGGTAATCTTTGCTTCGCCCTTGCGAGCCTATTTATTCTTTTGTATGGAAGTGGCACTAATCTGATATCTCTGCTCTAAACTGGAGTAAGATGCTTGGCAACCCGCCACTAGCTACTCCACTGGCCACTCGTTGTCAAACTGGATAATAATGTAGAACTCTTCCTCTTCTATTCCTTTAGCTTAAAAAAAACCCCATAGACGCTAAGTTTACCCGATAACCTTTGCAAACGCTTAATCTTATCTTAACGAGCATGAACGTTAATTGCCACTTCTGACATTTGTTGTGCACCGGATATCGCAGGCTGCAGAAGTGAAGCATCTCATTGTTACGAGCGTCAACCGGTCACCGCCGGCTTGTGCAGCCAGGTGTTAGAAAGAGAAGAGAGCAGGAGAGCGATCAACAATGTCTCTCCCACTTCCCACTGATAACAGTCCGCGCCATCTTAGTGCAGAACCCCAGTCTCCGTCTCTGCGAAGTCCCTGATGCGGACGGGCGACTGACGGCAACACCGCGTAGTGGCAGAGTTCGAATACTCACGAAGCAAGCAGTTACTGGAGATTTCTTAAAGCGCAGATGGAATAGGGTTCCTGTTTCACCGTTTTACGAGTTCAAGCCTCGCCATCTTCCGAACGGCTCGAGAAGACCATTAAGCCCATCCTGGTCTCGTGTTTACTGCGATATTACGACACTTGTCGTCACCTACGTTGAACGTCAAGGACGCAGGAGACATTAATAACGCAACACACACACAAAACTATTTTAGTTTTTCAGCTGACCACTAGGGCAAAGAAAGCGGGTCGGGCATTTCTAAGACCCGCTTGCATTCGCGAAACATAGAACTCCCGAACTGATGTGATCTTAGTCAACATACAGATGGTATCGAGAAGGGTTCGGCTCTCACGTTGCACGTCGTGAGACAGCAGTTCGTAGTCTTTTCGGAAGATGGAGACAAACGAACAACGAACTGCGTGTTGCTTCAGCGAATATCGCGATTGTTGTCTTCGCGGCCATTGAACGTTTCCAAACGAATTGGTTGCTGCTTGGCGTCACAGACGACGATTCGCATCTTCAGCATTAGAGAACTCCGCTGTGGGAAGGGGAAACGAGGCCGCAAAGGAACTTATTCAAGATTTAGAAACATGAAACATACGTATTTATTTTTTTCTTTTTAAATTGAAAACCTGGGTCTAAAGATCTCCACATACACACTTACTCCGCTCATCAATATTCATCGAACCGACCCTTAAAATTTGTTGAGGCAGACACGACTCTTCCACCCATTTTCAAAAAAAAATGACTTATGGGCGTCTCGTCTACTCTGGTTAGCTAACTCGAACTGCCGTCTGGCTTTTCTAGATTCAGCATCAAAAAACGGAGGAAATTGTGCCAAAATGTACATTCCCAGACCTACTAAATATATAACATTTTAATCATCTCAATCGGGTTAAGTCAGACTCGCCCACCACAAATTTTCCGACGGCCCAGTCTGTAAATCACAGCACCTCACACTAAATGGTGGACCTTCTGATAATCTGATCTTAATCGCTCGCCCACTGCATACTCCAGATAAGGTCAAGCCAACGTCGCTCAGGAGTCTTTATCAAAGCATTGCAGATTTTTTGTCGGATTTTCTAATAACAGTTAACTTTTATCGGTCCACATAGGCCGGAAACCGTACAGATATCAACTAACCTGGGCCCAGTGCTGCTGGTTGCAACCCAGATGTTACCTCGTCTGTTAGACACCCAGCCAGTTACGAAGACAACATAACAACCCTATGGTTTTCTCTATATTAGAACATTTTCCAGTTAAGACCGCCTACAGGCGTAGATTTATTTCCCTCTTTTCCATCTCTTGCTTTGTTAACAGATTCATTCTGAAAACCATCATTAAGAACCGACTTAGAGCGGTTCACGGGGGCGGCTCGATAGGATCCGTTCACCGAATCGTTTTGACGCTTCAACAGAATTTCTGCCACCGAAACGAAGCCAACGCGATCTTGGTTTTTACTTAGATCTTTAACAATTAGTCGGCCGAAGTTTGTCTAACGGCATCGGGCCCTGAGAGGAGGGTGAGACCGTTCACTGCGACAAATGTTTCTCAGTAGCAGAGATGCGAGCGGTATCGGCGCAGCTCGTCCGGCCTGACGCTTACATGGCAGGCAGAAAACTCTCGCTGTTAAGAGCAACGTCCGAAATAATCGAGCTGGTTCCCATGACCGGGTAAGCAAAACCCAACGGCTAGGTAAAAACGGTGTGGCACAGCGTGATAACTGTACAAGAGTGAAAGAAAAAAATAGATGTTTTTCTTGATGGCAGTACCGTACAGAGTTCGTCACAGACCGTTTTCCACAGCGCTCGGCTGATCTGCCTGTGGAATTTAACTACAATTCAACGTGCCAATTTCTGTACAATTTTCATTTATAAATTTTAAAAAGATTCATTTAATTTTATTTAACCTAATCATATAGAAATAAAATACTAAGTATTTTAGCTGGTTTACTTTACCCCTGTCTGTTTGGGTAATTCTTGCTTTAAAAAAAAAAAAAAAAACGCAGAAAGAGTTATTTCCCTTTTATTTTCTAAACAAGCTAAAAAAAATATTTTATTAGCCCCGGCTCGGTAGTTGACGGCATGCAAGCCAACAAACCATTTTCTTCTTGTGTGTTTATGTTCAAACCCGGAATGTTTCAAATCAGAATGGAATATTTCGTCCACTTCAGCAACAAATGATGCTTGAAGATAAGGTTTCAAACGCAACCCCGGCATACGCCATACTCTCCAACGCCGGTAGAATCAGAGCTGTGATTTCGATAACGGGAAAACGTAGTATTTAAAGAAAAGAAAAAGAAAGATTAGAATCGCTTTTAACAAAAAAAAAATATGAAAACTTCCAAGGGGTCTGCTGAAGAGGTTGTACCTCGCGCGCACTGGCTGAACTTTCACGCAAAGACAGAGAGAAAAAACAATTAGTCTATTAACTTGCATTGTCACGTAGACTCATTAACGCGCGTCGTTACAAGTAGAGCCTTGAAAACTAATAGTACCAACAAAGGATTTTTTAAAACAACAACAACAACAGTTCAGGGCTTTCTAAAGCTTGAACCAACATCTCTTTTCTTATTACGACGCCAAGACGCCGGAACAACACTGACAATTCTTCCTGTCTGGTTGGCTGGATGGGGGCAGCCCACCTCTGCCGGAAATACTCTCGCAGCCAGCGCATCTCACGTCGCTCACTCTCCCGGTTTTGCGTTTCGAATACCGACATAAAAATAACTTCACCTTCTCCCTCCCCTTTTTATAGATTTTCTTGACAAAAATAAATTGTAACATAACTTTGTGTTATTAGTTAAACCGGCTGCGGAAGATTAAATATGCAGAAGTCGGCTAAACGTTATTTTCGACATAAAAAGAGAGCGGTTCTGAGGAGAAAGTCTTTTGGAAAGGAAGTTTTAAAACACGCAGGCAGTTTCTAACAATCACATATATAATCGCCTACAATAATAATAAACTGGTTTTGCTGGGAACTTGAGTCGTTCCGTAGTAGATCTACGGTAACTGGCTCCCGACAAGAGCAGTTACTAGAGACACAGTATCCATCAGTCTAAGAACCGTGTTAGTTTCCATTTGTTTTCCTTGGGTTTCAAAAATCGTTTTCTGTCTCCCTGTAACTTCTAGAATAACCTAAACTATCGGTTATGGCGTCGTAAATAAAACTCTCTTTTGATATTTATTACGTCATAAATAAGTATAACATCGTTAATACCAATCAAACATAAACATGTCAAATGAATAAAAAGAAAAAAGGTGTGTGTTTGTGTTTCTCTGTCTGTGTTTGTCTCTGTCTAAGTGTGTTTGTGTGCGTGCTCTGTGTGTTTGTGGGTGTGTGTGTCTGGTGTGTTTGTTTGTCTGTCTGAGTGTCTATGTGTGTGTGTGTTTGTGCATGTTTGTGTGTGTGTATGTGTTTTCTCTGTGTGTGGCTGTGTCTAAGTGTGTTTGTGTATCTCTGTCTGAGTGTCTGTGTATGTGGTTTGTTTGTGCGTCTGTGTTGTGTGTGGTGTGTGTTTGTGTGTACATCTTGTGTGTGTGTTTATGTGTGCGTCTGTGTGTGTGTGTTTGTGATAACATCTCTGTGTGTGTGCGTCTGTGTGGTGTGTGTTGTGTGTTTGTGTGTGGTGTGGTTGTGTGTGTTTGTGTGTGCTTCTGTTTGTTGTGTGTGTGGTGTGTGTTTGTGTGTGTTTCTGTGTGCGTCTGTGTGGTGTGTGTTTGTGTGTGCGTCTGTGTGTGTGCATCTGTGTGTGTGCGTCTCTCTCTGTTGTGTGTTTTGTGTGTGGTGGTGTTTGTGTGTTTTGTGTGTGCTTCTGTTTGTTGTGTGTGTGGTGTGTGTTTGTGTGTGTTTCTGTGTGTTTCTGTGTGTGTGTGTTTCGTTCTCCACCCGTCTCGGTGCAATTTTTCCTTTGTACAGTCAGAGTTTAGAGCTAATGACGTCATAAGCTCTAGTTTGATTTCTGTTAATGAGGTGATGGCAGACGTTATCAATAAAAGTCAGAATACTTTTGTGTTTTATGTTCTCAGGAATAACGGAATGAGTCTAATATTTATGATGACTTAAAGAGAATTTAATCCTGTAATGTCACTGGTTAACGTTTATTGCATCATGACAAATACCTAAATTGGACGCCTATGACTTAATTAGTAAAGTAAATGTCTGCTGTCCTCCTGGGATTCTGTGGAAGTCAAAGTTTAACCCTATGCTGTCGAAATTCACTAATTTTTAAATTGAATATTAATTTCGTCTTCCGTAACGTCGTAAATGAAGCTCAGCGTAAAATTTGCGAGTTTTTTATTTTGAAAAAGGGTTTTATATGGGGACGATGAGTCTGTTCGATGACTGCATAAGTTTAGCAAAAATAGGAAATAAACTCTCCGACGATTACGGGGAAAAACTGGAAACTTTTGCTGTTCTTTTTTCTCGAAGCGGAAGCTGCACAGGTAACAGAACATGTAGAAGTTGGCCGTTGCTCCAATACAGAATACCGTATTCACACAAGCGCTCGAGGACAGCTGATCGAATTACTTTAAAAATGTAAATGTTTACTTAGTTTCTTCTTCAATGAATGAAACTGGTCAAGTGATAATCGTGCTCTCATTAACTCCAACTGTCTGAAATATTATGAAAATATTTCCTTAGTCAGACCATTGATGTGAGGAGCAAGCACAGCACCAATGGAATATGGGTCGTACTTGAAGCCAGCTACATCAACCCTTTCTTTCTTCTGTTTACTGTACTACAGTACCGTGCAAAATTCTTGGATCCCTAAGATCTCATCTTATATGCGTATATATAACTGAGGCATAATTTTAGTTTTTAATATAGTGTGCTATTTTATAAATAACGACAGTTGACAACAAATCATCCATAGCTTTTTTATTACAAAAATATAACGTATATAAAAGTGAAAATAACAGCGGAGGATCGGGCCAAATTTGTTTTTGTCGCTAGCTGTTGATGTAAGTAGCCTCCTTGCTGAGAAAGTTGTAAGTATTTATCGTTCTCCCTTATTAAACTTGTCGAGCCATCTGTGGATGCCTAAGACTTCTGCACGGCACTCTACGCCACGAGGTACACTCTTAATGACTCGTTGACTCGGAGCTACATTACTAGAGCCTATTAGCACGCATGAGCTTAAAACTGAAATGCCACTGCGAGTTACTAAGCTGGCTGCTTTTAATCAGACTTACTGCTTTCACTCGTGCTGTACAGAGGAACACCGACTGAAAATGAGAGTTGCGATACACGTGGACTTATGCTGTCGAGCCCGTTGTTCTTCAAGACGGTTATCGCCATCTGGCGGGGGAAAGGGTCATACGTCCGAAATAATAGCTATCCGGTATTGTTGTGTGCTGACAGGTTCGCATTGTACCGTCTTTAGAGGAATCAGCCCTGACGTCAGCAGTGCCGTGCCGAACATCTCTCACTCCGCACTCGTGCGCTGGCAGAGGTGAAGCCTGACCGGGAGTCGGTATTGAAACTGCGTTTAATTTAACCCTGTAGACGAGTTATTTCCCATTCCATCTGAAAAATAAAAAAAAAAAAAGTATTCGTCTGAGATGTACAGTATTAGCTTGCTGGAGTAACTGCATTGGTTGGATTTTACTATAATCTTCGTATTAAACGAAGAACAGTCGATAAAGGCGCAATTACGTACAGTTTCTATAAGGTGCAGGAATGATGGCGGATACACGTCGGCAGCAGCAGCTGGTAACCATAACAACAGCACAGAGATTTCCCATCAGTCTGTTTCTCAATAAGAGAAAGCTTTTTTGAAGATGGAAACCAAATCACAGAGAATATAACTTGTGGATTTACGTAGTAAATGAAAAAAAAAGGGGGGAGAATTAACGATTTTGGTGTGACGTAATTCGTGTTGAAGTTTAATAATATTTTGACGGTTATCTTTTAGAAGTTTCCGATTAAATCATCGTCAGAAGCGGCCACGGATGATGTAGCGGTTTGAAGATCTTTCAGCTCAGTTATCTTGGCAACTGTTGGCCCAGGACCACACGTAGTTTCGGTTCAGCATCGTATCATCAAGCAGACTAACCGCATCAAATCCTGAAAAGAGAGGAAAAGAAAAAGAAAAACGAAAAGATCTTATTGATGGGGATGTTCCGGGTCTAAGAATCTTTCTGCCGCGGCTTTTGGAATTGTTCCAGTGCTGATTGTAGTGGTGGCCTTATCCGGGTACTTAATAGAGCAGGGTAAGGTGTAACGGTATAATTGACAGATAACCTGTATGAGAGAGAGAGAGAGAGAGACGAGAGATGAGAGAGAGATGAGAGAGAGACGAGGAGATAGAGAGTGGGAGAGAGAGATAGAGAGAGAGATGAGAGAGAGAGATGGATAGAGGAGACAGAGAGAGAGAGAGAGAGAGAGAGAGAGAGAGAGAGAGTGTACGTTAGAGAGATTTTGTGACAAGAGAGAGAGCAATGGACATAGCAAGTTTAAATTGATACCAAACAGCAGAATTTAATTAGTTATCCCATCGAAAGAAAAAATGAAAAAATGTATACAGAAGCATTGAGCTTTGAACTAGTAATAATTAGAATGATGGCACCACAAAACCTTAACGCAGAACTAACAATAACGTTAATAAATATGTAATGTTGGGTGTGCCTACCAACTGTATCTTTTCTTTCTTTCTCTTGTTTTAAATGTTCTTTTGCCGTATTCGAATTATTTCAAGTGGCCGAGTGTTTTCCTTGTGTAACTAATCGGTTAAGTGCTGACGAGAAAATGAATAGACCATTTCCATTATTCAGCTCTATTATCGAGAGCGTTACCGCACATAATAAGATCACGTGACATAACCGTCAGTACACAGATCAAGCGGGGTTCGACAAACAAAGGTTAGCTTTTTCTTGTTGCAGCGTGGAACGCGAAGGAATTGTACCATTGGAAGAGATAAAGAAAAAGAAGAATGCAAAGGGCCGAGTTCGGGAGCATTCCTTCAGTCGGCCATGTTGTCTTTCGGTTATTCACAATGGCCGCCGCGCTAGAAAGACCAGGCCGACAGTTGGTGAGGCGGCGCAGTAAGTCTACCTCACCGCCAGAGTTCACAGAGCCGGTCGGGTTAGATTTCCTCCCACATCTAAACCCCCCCCCCATAGAGCTCTAGTTGAAGTTTCCCCGTCAAAGTCGTAATTTCGTGACCAGCGACGCTTCGGGAGGCACTACCCTTTATTAACCGGGGGCTGAAGTTCCTGCACAAAGCACCAGGGTTGTCCCTCCTGGAACCTCGAGATCACGTGACGTTAAAGCGAACGATGGCGCGCGCGTGTATCTCTCCCATACTTGTCATGTGATGACCAGGTTTGGCAGACACTATAACACCGCGCTTCACTACATATAAATACAAATTGTTTTGTTCGCTTAGCCGGACTCCATCCTGATTATGAAGCATCTGTCCGCACCTGTGTTTATGCAGAGTCTATGAGTCCCCACTTGAACTCAAACCGGTATTCGGTTAAGTGTTTGCAGTTTCAAAGTGACGCCTTTCTCTCTTCTTACGTAATGAAGTCTTCGGTCAAAAGTCAGGTAATGAAAAGAAGAGATAAAGGTGATGAGCGCCTAAATTGTGCGGACATGCTGGGGGGAGAAGCCATACAGAGACGAAAACTAGAGGAGGACGGATGTTTGACGAGTCGCTACTATGGCGACTCCTGGCGGCCAACCTCAGCCGGCTGATTTCCTCAGTGTGTGTTTCTACTGGATTTTTAAAAAATATTATTATTATTTTTCTTTTTAACCTTAAGACAGAATGCGCAAATATACAGGTGTGAGGCTGTGCAGGATCAGACTGGTGTATTATATAAATAAAAGGTGCAAGGCGACAAAAACCGTCAGCTTTAGGCAGAATTCAGCTTTTATCAGCGGTTTGTTTAAGGGGGTATTTGTACTGCAGATAGCCTGGTGGGTGATTACTGACGAAAACGGTCTTTATCAGGGAGAAAACCGAAACGTTCTTTATTTGAGTGTAAGCGTTCAAGAAGAAGAAGCGGAATATTTCCTCTATACGACTTTAGGAAGAAACTCCCCGACTGCTTCCGTCGGACCGTGCTATGCTGGAGTGCCAATGCTATGTAGTAGCGGACTGATCGATCTGTGAGCGTTTCGAGTTCGATTCGAATCTTGCAGCAACACAGCGGCGAGGTAGGTTTCCGCCATCCCCTGCAATGGGCGAGGCGACGCCAGGATTAACTTCCGCCGCGCGCACAGAGGAAAAGGCGCCCTTAGATATCACGCATGCACCGGCGAGGTGAGATTAAAGATGCTACGTTAAACAGTGTGAGGGAAAGCGTGGAGCTGTCGAGCGTGACGGCGAGGCGATAGCCGTTAGCCTTCCGTGTCCGCGCGTGTCGGGGCGGCTACCCGGAGCGTTGAGCAGTGTTTGGTGCCTGTACCTCGTGCGCGGGCCACTTCAGCTGCTCCTCCTAACCGCTCGTGTCTAACCCTCGGGCGACAAGACGGACTGGGGTCCAGGAAACTGGCTCGATTTTAACACCAAAGGTTGCAGAAGCCGGACTTATTATCTGGTCAGGCTGATCGTCGGAACTATTTAAGTCTGCTAATCCCCCCCCCCATAAACCGAAGTAATTATTTATATAATTAAAGAAATATAAATAAGATCAGACTTTAACGCGCTTTCCGACAATGCGAGGGGTCTCCCCGTAAAAAGAACGATCAGAAACATGCATCGCGATTGCGTATAGTCCTGCACAAGTCTGACGTCACTACTTCCGCTGTTACTTTAAAACCTGAAAGAAAAGAAATAATTAACAACTGGGATTCGATCGCTCTTGAGTTTGTTTTGTTTTTTTTTTCTGCCCAAGACAAGATACGGTTTGTGTCGTGGGAGAAACATTCGCCGTCTATTTTCCCCTTTAACGTCATTAACCTCGGCCCAGCGCCCGCTTCCTCCGCTCGGTTCGCATCGTATCGAGATGGCGAAGTCTCCGTCCCCCTCCGGATCTGATTTATTAATCCCCTCGCCGGTTGGCGGCGGCGGAGGTGAGATAACAACGACAACGGCGAGCGGCTGGAAATAAGACGGTACAGCACACGTGCTCTGTAGAGCGGGCTCGGCCCTCTTCGAACGTAGGGGGGGGGCGGTGAGGTAGCGATTCCCGGCCACTCTTTCGTGTCATCGCCTACTTGTGAGCGAAACCTATTACTGGTCGGCCGGCGATGGGGGTCTGGGCCTTTAGATAGAGGAGGAGGAGGCATTGATTTGTTCCGGTGCGCAAAAAGAATTCACTCTTTTGACGCAATGCTGTAAAATCCAGCTACTACCAAACTACAGAGAAAAGAGAGAGCGAGAGAGCCGAGAGGAGAGAGATGATGTTTGTCATTAGAGAGAAGAGAGAGAGAGATTGAATGTCATTACAGGGGAGAGAGGAGAGAGATGATGTCATTACAGAGAGAGAGAGAGAGAGAGAGATGTATGTCATTAGCGAGAGAGAGAGAGAGATGATGTCATTACAGAGAGAGGGAGAGAGAGAGATGACATCATTAACAGAGAGAGAGAGATGATGTCATTAGAGAGAGAGAGAGATTGATTGTCATTACAGAGAGGAGAGAGAGAGAGAGAGAGAGATGATGTCATTACAGAGAGAGGGAGAGAGAGAGAGAGATGATGTCATTACGAGAGAGAGAGGGAGAGAGAGATGATGTCATTACAGAGAGAGGGAGAATATGCTGGGATCATCATCAGAATAAGGGCTTAGGATTACGCAGCAATAACAAAAACAGCACCAAGATTAAGTATATCACAATTAACAAAACCTAGATCAGAAGTGTCTGGCGGGTGGGAGTTTGTATGCGAAGTCTAATTTTAAAACCGAAAGAAAAAAAAATCAGTTCATCATGAAAGTTCACGCGGTTAAATTTCTCCAGTTCTTCCCAAACTGCCTAATGTCTTACATACTAAAATCTTTGGGAGGTGAGATTAAAGGACTTTTCGTGATTCGTGCAGACTTTGAAAGTATCCTGCAGAGCACGTGCGGTACCGGGCGGCCCGTGACCGTCCTGCTTCTATGCTCTCTGTTTGTTGTTAATTCCACACCTGTCCTCTCCAGGAATAAAAACAAAGTAGCGCTGCTAGAAATGTTGTAAATCAGATTTTTTTTTTTTTTTAAATTGGTTTTTCTTTTTGAAAACCATCTTCTGTTATATTTGTAAAGAAGCCTTCAGACTCGGAGACCTGAGAGCCAGAGGCGGCATAGATCCAAGTCATATACCTGCTTTACTTCATAATTTATGTAATCATGATGCTCATATCTTTTTAACCCTCCGTGTACCACGTCCTTTTCTATCCTACAGCCTAGATGCACTAGTATTTGTATTGAACTGGACGCGTACTTAGTCAACACAAACCAGGTGAGGTTTCGTGACAAAAGGCTTATTGAATGTGTGACAGTCCTTGTACAGATGCCACCCAAGGTGGTACACAGAGGGTTAAATTTCGCGCAAATACAAAAGAAACTACTGCTATTCTATGCGGATAAATGATAAAGTGCTTAGGCGAACCGCCATAATTCTTTAATGGTGATTTTACTAGTTATAGTGTAGCTATTATAATATGTTAGCAAAAAAAAATCTTCCATAATGACTGGACAAAAGATACATAAATTTAACAGACTCTGAGTATAATAAAGAATAGTAACTAAAATATAGTATTGAAGACTTAGAAGAGTTTATTGATATTTATCTTAAATTTGATGTATTACTTTTGAATGATGTCTGAAAATGTTACAGTTGTATATCAAAAGACATATATATATATATATATATATTAGATCCCGGTCAGTTCTTAGCATGGAATAGTTATCAAATGCATGGAATAGTTATCAAATGATGCACAGATAATTTTATATTACTATATCAGGTGATGATATGATATCAATGATAAAGTAATGTATAAGATTAGGAATCTTGGTGATTACACACAGGTATGCGATATCAAATAATCTTTTATGTTTAGATATGTAAGTGATACAAAACTCTTTAGAGAATATCAAATCTCAAACCAAGGGATGTCTTATAATTGGATGGCTAAGAGTGTGAAGTTTTAAGTGTTAATTATTGACAGAATAAAGAAAAATCACGTATTATTTACTTAGATGCTAATAATTTCTGTGGGTGGCCGACGCGTCATCGCTCACTGACAGATATCTCCAGGTGGACTATATCACAGAATTTAGAACGATGTTAAGTTGTTGCACTCTCAAGTCGGTTTACCATATAGAGTAGATAGAGAATACTCACACGAATTCCGTGGCCAACCTAGAGATTTCATATTGGCTGTGCATAAAACCTTTTGCCACAAGAAGAGTGGCTATATTCTTATTGAAACGAAATAATAATTTAAAGAGGGGTCTAAACTGAGCCTTAAAATAATATTGAATGCTGTCTACGTAAAACAAGTTACGGTGTAAAGTAAAGAGATCTTCAGCTTCAGCTTGATTGAAAACAGCAACGGTACGTGGACCGAGGCAGTTGCGCGGTGTAGGATCTACGAAGGAACGGCTCAGTTTGGCAACCGCCCTCAGCTTAGTTTCTTCTCCTCCTTCTTCCCTAGCCGGCCAGCCAATGGCTTTCTTTCGGACAGTTAGACTTCGTTTAAAAATGAATGGGTAACTGCGGGGAGTTTTCTCTGCTTAGCCGCCTAATGCACCACAGTTTAGTTCCTCGTAAATATGGCAACTGGCTGCGGAATTGGAACCCGACATTGTTTCCGCCATGCGTCGCTTCTGGTTTGACGAGATGGAACAAAAACAAACAACAACAAAAAAAAAATATCTGAAATGTAAGCAGAAAATGTGTGTAAAAAAAGATTTGTCGTTTAAACGAATATTTACATGGACGATTTGTGGCTTGTTTCCCATTAGCTACGATTCTGAACATTTTTATAATCGAAACAAATCTCTCGACATTTTTGTTCAGCTTTAATATCAGCAAATCTGCTGCCCATATCTTAAATCTGCTCGTTCGACTTTATGAATAGCTTAGATGTTTGGATCTAATCTTACATTTAATCGTGTTGCTCGACCACAGTAATTATACCCCTATCAGGGGTTGGATTCCAGACAACTTCCATCGTTTTCCTGAAGAGAATCGGTTTGTACTTACCCAGTTTTTCTGCTTCTTTCGTTTTATTTAACTGGAGCACAGAAGTTCGCACCTTGTCACTTTGGCACATCTGAGTGCTGTTAAAATGTGAGACACGCAAAACGTAATTTGATTGGCTGACATACCACCGGAAATAAGACCGCCAAGTATCCTGTAGCAAGACTAAAAAATGGCGTCGGGGAAAACAGGCGGTACGGGTAGTCTGAAGAGAGAGTGGAAAATTTGCTCGATTTTGGGGGTTTCAGAAGAAGCAAAAAAAATAGATGAAGGACGTGGGTTTAACTTTAATAATATTATTTATATTCTGCGTAAATTTAGAGATCGCGCGAGATTTACTAAAGGAAATACTTAGATTGTATTGTACGGCTCGCACAGTTCTTCTAGCAGTATAAATCGTGCAGTGGCGGATCCAGGAATAGTGGAGCTGGAGTGGGGGACGCCAAAATATTCGTGGTTATTACATGGTAAACAGTAAACGGTGGAGCGGAGTAGCCCGTGTGTGGCGTGAACACAGCACATGCCCCGTACAAGACGACATCGCCAAGTTGTCTCACCAAGGCCTAGCGTTGGTGACGGATCGATCCTGCTATTTCGAAGAAGTCAATTGATTTATACTAGACGGTGTTGCCAAGCAACCGCAAATTATAATAGTTTTTTTATTATTATTATTATTTTCGGCTTAACGGGATTGAGGGCCGTGCAGATTCGCCATATATGTTCTCGTGGGCTCGAGAGTTCACCCGTCTAATCGGAGTCGCTGCGTCTTTAGATGGAGTAGATGCTGGCCTAACCGGGGGGTAGAAGTGAAACGATAAGCAGAAACGAAAGACGAAGCTTGATAATGTTGGAAATGCAAGGCAGCTTATGGCTAAGAATGCGAAAAAAAACACAAACTGTTTTTCACAAATTTTTTTAAATGAATTTATTCGCGAACTGTAATCAAAATGTCTGTGAATTAAACGGTTTTCTTATTATTTTACAATTTCTTAATTTGCAGTGTCACACAGTGAAGACACAGTACCAGCTACTAAACGTACAGCTGTCTGTCAGGACGAAGCCCCAGTTCAACGTCAAGATTCCGAGACATTGAGGCTTTGAAACAATTTGACCTCACCGGGAAGGAGAAATATAAATTCTTGACGGGTTTTTGGAAACCAGACAAACAGTTCCAGTTCTTAACAATGGAAGACTAATGGACAAAAATTTGGTTTAACTATGAGTGACTTCAGTAGCATCCATTGTTGACTTACTCTGTTACATTATATGGAGCTCTTTGTTCATCCTCTTTGATGAGTTTGACTGAGGAAAAAAATGGACACAAATTGGATCGACTCCTACACAATCCTAGGATCCACAAAGCAGCTACTCTGATGGCAAGTGGATTTAGAGAGCATGGTAAACAACGCTGTCCCACTGCAACACACACTAGGTCAAGCAGCAGCAAAGAGAATTTAAATAGTATGGTCAAACTGACGACAATTTTGATAACCATCACGTTGAGCGGAAAGCAGAATTTAGCGCTCAGACGTCCAGAAACTCCTAGACTTTAGAAATGATGCAGGTAATAAGATTTTGAAAGAGCAAATGAATAATGCACTAAAGAATGCAACATTGATTTAAAAAAAAAACTATTCACAATGAACTAATAACTTGTTGAGCAGACCTTATCGATGATCTCATTGCTGAAACTAAAACTGTAGGATTCTTCGAAACATTGCAGATAAAGCAACAGACAACAGCAATGAAGAACAGCTGCCATCAGTCATTAGATATTTTAATGAAGAGTCCCTGCAAGTCAGAGAAAACCTGTTCAGGATTTTTAACATGTACAGATTGTGTATCCGATGAAGCAATTGCCAAAGACACTACAGAAACAGTCATTAACTTTGGTTTGGACACGTCTTTATGCAGATATGATTATTTATTATTTATCCATTTATTTAATTATTAGTATAAATTGAAAATGAGATTAATTAATACTGTGTAACAAATAACAAGATCATTTTAATGTTATAATGGATTTTTCTTTTTAAATCCTACTCATAAAATTACCTGTTTAGATGTCCATACATTGATCTAGAGATATAGATTATATTTATACTGTAAATTGTATTTTATTTGCCATGAGAGTAAAGTGTAATTATTTTGATTTGTGCAGGGGTCAGAGTTATGTTTTTGCAAATGATACGGGTGGTCAGATTAGAAATGCTGCTGCCAAAAAGCAAGGAGCCCCGTCTCCTTGCGATGTATTTCCACTGTCTAAGCCATCAGCTGATGAAAGCTGTTCGGCACAGGTAACACAAATCCAAGGCTTACGTAACCATAATTAAATGAATATTTTATTCACACTTTTAAATGGTAGAGGTAATCATGCCCTTTTCCCATAAAATGTATTAATAATTGTTCAAGGTTATGGTGTGTTTAGCAAGGTCGCATTATGCACTAGTTCGTCTGAATTTCCTGACTTTTCGTTTGAGGAAGAACCAGATGATCACAGTGACTGAAATGTCCAGTTTTTCTTCGAAACGACAATCTGCGGTAGTCATGGAAACAACAGAAGTGCGTCTAGGGCTCAAAGGATACCAAGCTGAAAGATTTGTGCAGAATAAAGTAATACCGCGTTTTCAATAAATCCTGAATACTGTATTAGTGAACTGAAAGACTTGCATAGGATTAGAAAGCATTTTCAAGCGATTTTCTTTTATTTCATTTCAAGTGGTTTGAAAGGCTGGATTAATTGAATACTCTGTTTTTTTGTTGTTGTTGCTGGAAACAGTAGTGGAAGTGTTCAGGTAACGTCTTGAAAACCAGCACACACACGCAGACACAACGTCACTGAGGTTACGTGCGACCAGTACGTAATGAAGTACTTAGCTAGTACAGGGGAAGATCTGCGAGACTGCTTGCACCATATGGAGATGTGAAAGTTGTCAGAGAAAGCACTGAGAAGATCCGTTCCGAAATCGAAGAGTACCACAGTAAGTGGTTCCCAACAGCGAAGGAAAACGGCCGAGAACCTTGCCGTGGGAATTAAGGAACCGAAATGATGCGGTCGTCAAAAGAACCTGGATAACGTCAGTTAAAAATGCAGAGAAACAGTTTAGGGGATCTCCCTCTCCATCCCATTCCTAGAACAATTTAACTCAGAAGTTGACGATGGGATTCAAATACCGAATGCAACACAGGGGAAATGCAGTCATTCCTGACAAATCGAAAGGAAATACGAAGTAAAGAAGAAAAAAAACAAACTCGAACAGTTACTGATGTGTACTACCCTGATCTTCCATCTGACTGCTAGACATCTGGGAGAAACTGACAGATCTGCCAACAGCAACCCGGGAGACTAAAAATGATGGACAGGAAGCTAGCTATTCCCAAACATTCAAGGTGTGCTGAAGATCCTGGGCGCATTACCCGTCACAACCTGTAGGTGCCAAAAGTCAGATTCTCCATTTAAACATTTGAAGGCCTAAATCGATCTTCGATAAGAGAAGTCAGGCTAAATGGACGTGCACCGCTTCATGTGTAGTGCAACATCGACATATTAACGTGCAGCAAGTGATTGTAAGCAAACATTGTCCATACGTCCATTCTTACTTCACTCGTTCTTTCTTTCTAAAGATAATTGTATATTAGAACCACCTTTTATTCCCCAAAAGTGTCAAATCTTTTAATATTACTTGTTCTTCATTTCTCTAGTATAAAAAGATTCGAGGTTTGTTTGATCTTTGTCACTCATAAGGCCATCAAAAAATAACATCTTTTATAAACATTTTGGATCTGTAACATCATTCGCATCACAATCTGTTCCACATATATTTAGGATTTCTCTTCTTTTAATTCCGCCCTATTACTTCACAAAAGCTTTGTTGATCTAATTTACATTGTCTAAGACATTTTTTTCATTTCCATAAATACCTATTATCCGCTGTTTATTCAGCTTGACAGAAAACGCATTTTCTACTCTTTGGTATTCGGGTTGATGTGAAGATTATCCAAACACTATATAATCTAGATGTCTTTAAAAAAAAACCCTGATCTACAAACGTATAAATCCCTACACTGGTTTAGACACATGCACTTTACTTTACAATCAGTCCAGGTATACCTCTAGGCAATAAAATATTATGGGATTTACTGTTTTACATTTTTTTTCCAGTAAGTTTTAAATCCTTTCATTAATAGGAATAGATCTTTTTAAAAAATGTAGTCAAGTTTCAAGTATTATTCTTGCTCTCGCTATTTTCATTTAATTTAATTTGGATACTTTTGCCTACCATTTTCTTTCATAATTATTTTCTTCTGTAAACTCAAGACTGTCCGAAGAAACAATCGCCCTGATAATCATTTCGTGTACTGAAGCCATCCTCGGTACAATTTCTAAAAAGCCAAGAGATAAGTCTGCAGAACAGAATCGGTTGGATGGATATTCTCTTGTGGTACGTAATTTAGACTCATTTAAATGCACAAAATACTTTAAATATCGTTTAAAACTGAAAGTTAATGCAAATCAAAAAAAACATTCACGATTGCTCTAATTTCGGTTGCCATGAGCCAATCTTGGGTCAGTATCTATTACTGAGCAGTAATGGCGCCTGGAATACTTGATTATTGATGTTATAAGTGTTCCAAACCGGAGACGTGCTTCCCTATTTGTCCCTGATTTTCAGCGATGTCACATTTGATCGGAGTGGCAGAGGGAGCAAAACGAACCAGTGTAGAACATATTGACTGAAGAACTGGCATCTCATTGCGGACTGCTTCTGGCGCTTTTCTAATAAACGGTAGTGACAAACGGAAGCTGATAGCTGAACATCGGATTTTACACTTTTTATTAAAAAATACTAGTTCCATTTAGTTAAATAATAATGACTGTGCGTTTTAATAAGCATGTTACTTAGATTGTCTAGTACACAACTCCACACTAATAACGATGTTTAAATGGCTGAGTAGCATATGTAAATTAGGTTCAAATTACTGATCCCCTTTAAGGATCCGAATGAAAACAAGGGCCTTTAAAATTGAGGGGGGGGTGGTCTTGAACTTACCGTGTGTATATATTTATATATATATACTTTGCAAAAGCATTTTTGGTTTTTTTTTTATTTTTTTGTGAGAAACGAGAAACCTAGGATTTCCCAGCAAGAGAATCAGTTTTTTTTTTTCTGGTTCGCAGACAAATCAACTCGTCTCATATAGAAAACGGAAGTAAATGTTTTATTTCAAGAGGGTGATATTTGGCTTAACACAGTAAAGCTAAATTAAATAAATGAAAACCGTAGTCTAAAGAAACCAATTTTGTTTTGGCTTCGGGGAATGGCCGAAAGGTCGGCCATCATGGCCGCTGCTACGTTACCCGCCAGGTGGCGGGTGCCGCAGTCATGCGTTTGAGCCATAGCGGATCCGTACGTAAGAAAAATGAGTGAAATCTCCGATTTAGATTGGACTGTTTACAGTCTTCCGAGAATAAACTCTTCTTTTTTTCTTTATATATATATATTTTTTTTCGTTTAATAAGATTAACATTTCCCTGTAAGTGTTATTTATTTTCTCCATTACTAAATTGTTTCTAAACGCCAAGTCCGGCGATTTCCAAAACTAGATTGAAAATGCAAAATTTGTTTTCTAGATTCCTGAAAACTATTACCTATTGTGGGTCTTCGTGAACCATTTCGGACTGGAGCTGTTAACCAATACATCTGACAAGCCGTGGCCGATTTGACACCACCGCATCCTGCTGAAACAATTTAACCGAAATCAATAGACACGTTAATCCGTATTGGCAATCAAGCCGGAAATCTTTGAAAAACAACAGCAAGCCAGGCGAAACGTCAATTCGATTTTCAGCTATCGTTTCTGGTTAAAATGGAGATCGAGCCGATATCTGTATTTTCGGAAAAGAATTTGTGAATTAAATTATATGTGATGAACATTGCGTTTCAACTGCTAACAGCTAACAAACTGTTCGGAGTAATTATCTTCAAGTCAACAAATTTCAGCCATATGTCGCAGGTACCCGTTTTTTTTTCGTTTAATTTTCATGATTAATATTAATATTTTGATAGAAGTTAATATTAAAGAATTTTGCATCAAATACTAAAATTTATTCCAGACGCAAGACTAAGATCTGTAGTTTATTAGTTAGTCTTAGATAAAATGAAGTTTATTACTAAAAGTATAAAATCATACAAACAGGAAATGAAAACTAGAATATGCTGCTTCAAAAAATGGTATTTGGAAGTTAGCACCAACAAGAAAAACAAAACAACCTTAAATGTGTTCCGACTGCTGACAAGTCTTGTACCAGAATCTGAATAACGAACAAAAGGAGTAGATGTAACAATTCTAAAATTTTAGCTTCACCGCGAAAGATGCAGGTTTGCTCACATCTTCAGTAATGTGTAGGAGAGTAGAGACCTTATTTACGAACGGATGTAAAGATTATTAAAGAAAACCTTCTGACGTAGATTCAGCCATACATTCCCACGTTTTGCAAAGTTCCGATATATTGGACAGTTAAACAGACTACAGTTAGCTAATTTGGTTTTAAATGTTTAAGAAAGAAAACCTAACAGATATCGCCTATTTTGTTTTTTTTTTAAATAAAATTAGGGATTTAAGCAAATGCACAGTTATTAATTTTATATCTTTTTTACAACCAGGTGTCATAATTATAAATTTATTTTAAAAATCGTTACAATTAAATATTGGAAGACATTTTCTTTTTCAGAAATACACGAGATAAATGAACACTTCCTTTCCTCGGAGGACTTTCTGAGTCACGTGGCCTTCCAGTCTTCTTGTAAAACGAAACTAAAGAGCAAGTGGGATTTTATGTAAATTAATTTCAATCCTCTGCAAAATGTTACTGTTGCAAATTTAGTTTTCTTTTATTGTTTTAATGATATCAACCGTCTTTTTCATGCTGTCAGTTTTTAATATTATTTTTGCCGATATCAATGCAGTCACTTAAAGTTTAGAAAGATTTAAAATCCGAATTCATTTCGAGCTGAGATTGAAGGACAGCGGATAGAAAATATGAAGTCCTAGAGGAAATTTACTGCGAACCTTACGCAAGAATGTATTAACTAACCCTCCACACACACACACACACACGTGCTACCTGTTCTTCTAAGCAGACAGATGCTAACTGTTACTTAGCGGATCGATTTCATAGTCCGATGTATTTATTCAGAACAGTGCACGAGTCGGAGAACTAATCTACTACGACAGACATCCGGGTACAGCCATCTCGTACTCGAATCGCCGCCATGTACGGCCGGACTATTAATGGGCTGCGTTCCTTGCGTCCTCCACAAAATACCTGAGCTGGACCGTTTGGGTGATTACGTCGCTACTGATGTTGCTCCGAGTAAGACAGACGTCCGGACTGGGTCCATCGGGGTAGAAAGAGATGGATATCGTCCCTTCTGTTGTCGTCGTCGTCGTCGTTGTTGTTTTTCTTTTGGCATTGCCTGACGTTCGATCGAAAGTGAGAAGCGGGGACCGCGAGGTAGACCGAGATAGACACCGTTGTGGCGTCCATTTGTCAGCCATTTAATGTTTTCCTAGACAGGTAAAGCGCAGGACTCGCCCCCCAGCTATCGCACTTCAACCATTTTCGGTAAACAGAGACTACAACTGTAGAAACTAGAGACAGCCGACCAACAACCCCGCTATTCGAGCGCGGTGACCGGGGACCCGGCTCGCCCACGCGGTTGCCATTCTTACCGGAAGCTCTCCAAGCCGCCAACTCCACGGTAAGAGACTCAACAGCTGACGACTTCTAACCCCACGAACAGAGTCGGTGTTTTGCCTGAACCCAGGAGTTGACGCTGACCTGTCCAGCGTTTTCAACGCATTCCTCGGCACAGTTTCTGGAGGGAGATCCCCCAGTCTCAGCCGGATCTCTTGTACGTCTCTTATATCATCCCCAAGTTATCTTTCAGTCGAAGACTATGTAAGTTCTTCGTAGTAACCCTGTACACTATCTACCGAAACGTTAACGTCCCCTTGCTGCTTTACTCTTATTGTAATCACCTCGAGTGTCGTGGGAAAACGATTTCTTGATATCTATTTAACGCCATTTTGAACCAAATGCCTTCAGACTGTCATCAATACTTAGAAAAGGTAGGAGGCGAAAAAATTCTAACTGATATGCAAATACAAATAAAGAATGAAGAGAATAGTTAAAAGATTATTATAAATCTATATTTAAAAAGAACAAGTCAAAGCAAACCAAAGTGAGGCTAACTTCCGTGAGCGGATGATTCTCCCCTATCGCAACATTTGACCGAGATAAGAACGAGACGAAGGTAGAAAGCAAAAACTGAATTCCTGAAGGGCCCCCCCCTTTTTTTTTTTTTTAGGATTTGACAGGCTTTCGAAAGATGTAGATGACTGATTCACCATGCAATGAAAGCGGGCAAGGTGTATATTTAGTAATTTCCTCCTCCCAACAGCCACACTGTAGAGAAGATCACTTAACTGTAGACACATTAAATAGATAAGTCTTACAGTATTTATTATTATTATTATTCGAAGATTCTGTTTATATATATTAAACTCAGAAGGGCGGATTGTGGGCACACAAACTAAAATTTATAAAAAGATATTTTGATGAAAACGTCTCGCCTGATCTGAGTTCCAGTATAAGCTTTTGGTAAGACATTTCCCCATTTATATATGTTCTTACAGTCATATATATGAAATGTGGAAGAATATTTCTTTCGCGTGTCTATAATTATGGCCGTCAGTGTACGTACGTTTGAAAAAGAAGGGGAAAATCCCCCCCCAATCATCTCACTCTCTCTCTCTCGCACGGAGACACCCAAAGGTGCTGTTTCACCTGTACATTAAAAATGTACTTCCACTCCTTTTTCTTTTTTATCTGTTGTGGAGGGGTTAGAGCACTTTTGACAGACAGCAGAGCGCCGGCTGTTCATTTTCATCTGTCAGTCTTTTCGGACGATAAAAGGAAAGCGCCATGTTTATCCCGGAGTTCTACCTGCTGGGGGAGACAGTCGACTGATCGCCTGTCATGAAGCATCGAGGGAGCTCCTGCTCGAAGACGTCGGACGCCCACCGGCCCGATAACGAGGCGCAGTTGATTTAAAGGACTCATCCGATACAGACCCTTGATTTTTGTTATCGCAAATTGTTCTTGTTCTGTATGCGTAAATGAGTATTTACTGAATACAGTTAACACACGCCATCTTTTGCCAGCTAACCTACCAGAAATACTAACTTGGCTTGTGAAAATACATAAAATCTCCAATATAAAGTCAAAGAAATGGGAACTGACAATTTAGGGCCGCGGGGTACGGGGTTTGGAGGAGGAAATAATAGAATTGACAGGTCGTTTGATGTGGAACAGGACGAAATAGCGGTCGGATGATCACAAGGGTGTTTTCACGATTTCTCTGTAGTCTGTGCGTTAGATAGTTCAGCTTTAATTGAACCGTTCATCAGGTGGCAGTCAAATCTCGCAAAAGATGATCTCCAGCCCAGTGCCGTTAGTTTTCCATTTTGCGATACCTCAGCGGGCAGAGAACCTGATTCCGTTAACGATTTTCAGTAGCGAAAGATTGGGAACTTTATATATATATATATTAATGAAGATTTAATGGGAATGGGTGGGGGAAAGAAGCTGAATGTGCCAGCGATTCTAAGAATCTGCCCATTTTTAGCCTTAAACAGGTCCCTTCCCGCTTCTCGAACCGTCCACGGCGTCCGAATTCTGCAGGTGGCGCTGCCCTCTGCGGCAGTCGGGATATCTCTTAAATTAAGCATTTTGGAAAATATTGATATTTTGGATTTTACGAGTTCGTGGATATCAGCAAAACCAGTTCTGGAAGGAAATATCGCCTTTCTAAAATCACAAACACGCTTCCTAACGGTTCTCTTTGCTTATTTTCGCGTAAGAAATGATCAATAATCAGAAGCCATTTTGGTTTCTAGAATTTCCCCTAATAAAAGACAAGTATTTATTTTAAAAGCGATATTTTTAGAAAATTATTCCAATAGACCTCGTCCAGTATAATCCCAGATAAAGTATGGGACGGATTTTCAGCAATAATATATTATTAATTAATAATAATAATAATAATAATAATAATAATAATAATAATAATGACGGAGAGGATGGAGGTGCATCGAAGATCTTGCGACTGAGGAATGTTATGCTGTCTGAGTACTTCAAACAGAACACAACACCAGCTCTTAGATTAGTGAGCAATGAAGGGAAAATCGAAGAGCGTCGAAACCACTACGCGAAGTGGGAGGCATGGAAAATGGCCAAAACGTCTTAGAACTATCAATAATGGTTTTTCAAACTGGCTAAGAACACCTGTTGACAATTGTTAAGGCGCTGGGCTTCATTAATCTGGCTCCAAGCCAAACTAAATAAGAAATAAGACAACAGAGCACACATACACACACGCGCGCGCGCACAGTTCTAGAGACAGGCGGAGCCACTGACAGATGTCTGAGCTGCAGGGTATTCGATGAGGCTGTGGTGCTAACTGCCACCGGGTGTCCAGGGGGGGATAACCAACTTGCAAGCGGCCTTCGCCGGGATCTCCGCGGGCGATACCCAGAAGACAGCGCGGGTGGGAGAACGCAGACCTGATTAATTCATAGACGAACATCCTGCGGGGAACTTCTCCCTACGGCTGCACGGATTAGTCGAAGCCGGGGAAGCTGGCATCCCTCAGTCGCGGGCCTTCTGGATCAAAGCCAGAAACAATAGCCATCATAGTCACCGCTCGCAGGTGGGGCTGGATTCTGGCGCAGAAGGAAAAGATCTCCAAATATCAGCACCAAAGAGTGGAGTTGGAGAGAGCGTGCGGTGCTAAAACCAGCCTGGTACGACTGTTATAGATGTTCTGGGAGCCATGCTCGCCTAGAAGGAAGGATTCCCTTGAAGAGCTGGATATTGCCATCCGTATCCAAATCTGCAGACAATTTTACCTTTCATCTTACTTCAGCATCTGGACCTCCCAGGAATCTGGTTGATCCCGAGATCAGGCTACAAAACTACCACATTAGAGACAATAAGACCATTTTATGCTGCTTAGAAAGGTATAAGATAATACTAATAATAGTAGTATGTAAAAAGTCTAAATATTAAAATTCAGTTTAACCCTCCAAAAATAATAATAACATGTATCATTAATAAGCGTATATTGCTGTATAATAATATAATAATAATAATAATAATAATAATAATAATAATAATAATAATAATAATAATAATAATAATAATAATAATGTTGTTTAAAAACATTAATATAAACAAAGGGTTCATCTTTATAAAATAATAACCTTTATAAAATCAGACTACTGATCGTAGATTTTGCCATTTTAAAATAATGGTAATAAAATTAGTTGGCAATTGTTTATCATAAGATGATAATAATTGATAGTGAAATGAAAACAATAATAATTGTAATCAAGTCTTCGTAATTAGAAATTTTAAAATTCATATTGCCAGCGATACCTTATTAAGTTCTCTGCTTTAGGATATTAAAGAGTTCCTTGCAGAATAACTGAAGAGAACGTCGCGCTGTCTGGAACGAGGCCAACTTGTGATTTTGCAGATGATGCAAAACCTATAGCGAAGTCATTTTGATCAGCAATGGTGGGTAATGGCATACACTGTATGTCAAAAATATATATACTGCCTAAAGAGTAACTTGTTCAGCTAGGAAGAACAGTTTGGAACTGTTTTTTTTTTTTTTTTAAGTCGTGCTGTATTAATTCAGTATCGACTTTTCAAATGTTTGTATCAAAAGAAAGATCAGGTCCGTATCTCAAACTTCAAGGAATAAAACGACGTCACGATTTGGACACCCAGTCAGGGATGACGTCGGATGACGTTTTACACGTCTTCGGCCGAACGCTTCCACCTCCGTCATCGATTCACTTGTTAACCCGCACTGGCAGCAGCCAAATTTAACGATGACACCTCGGCCGGCTTTCAAAACTAAAGACAGGGTGGAGATTCCAATAGAGTAACGGCAACTGATTCACCGGGCCTCCGTACTGAAGATCATCTTTTCTTGTGGAGATGCGGTTGTAGAGAGCTGGAACAGTAACTTCCATGCTGCATTGGTCGGACAACGGAAGTATGTCAGTGATGAATCAGGAGCAAAACAAAATGCTTGGAAACTGCATTAGTATGATTACAGTTTATCAAAAATTATTGGAATTATTTCGGGTTGCGCAATAATTGAGGCTACCACTCTGTGTGTGTGTGTGAGAGAGAGGAGAGAGAGAGAGAGAGAGAGAGCGAGAGAGAGAGAGAGAGGAGAGAGAGGAGAGAGCGGGAGAGGAGAGAGGAGAGAGAGGAGAGGAGGAGAGAGAGAAGAGAGAGAGAGAGGAGCGAGAGAGAGAGAGAGAGAGATGGCGTCATAAGGAGAGACGGGGGATATGACGTTATTACAGAGAGAGAGAGAGAGAGAGAGGTTACGGAATACAGGTGAATGAGTAAATCGGCAAGTCACTCGCAGTGGCACAGTAATCATCTACGCAAACTCGGCCTCAGTCACTGCTCTCATCACTGATCAGTAGCCGACCGCCATTCTCCCACACCCACCCCACTCCCCGGTCAGTGACCCGCTGCTGAAGACATTAGCTAATAACGAGTTCGGTAGGCTGAGGCAATATTCAGCGGAGCAACATCGTCATCAATATCCACGAGCTAATGGCCGGAACAAAAATACGTAGCAAATATTAGAAAAGGAAAAGAGAGGGGAAACCATCGCTTTGCAGACCGGTTTAGAGGTTAATTGACGAAATAAATTCTTTAACGTCGGTAAATCACCGAATAAAAAAAAGTTGGGACATTTGTTTCAGATTAGACACAAATTCAGTTTTAAAAGAGCAGTCGTTCTGTGGTCGTACAGGTGAGCGATGTTAAGCTTTACGATCTCTGATCGCTGTTAGCGTCTTAGGCATGTGAGAGGTGCGCGGTGCCTTCATTCTGTTACGAATGAACGCAAACTACAGTGAACCGACTGCCTCGGGACTCTCACGGGTTCGTACACTTGGCACCCATTTGCCGCTGTTTTGACAGCATTTATGAATAATATTTACAGAATTAAGCAAAAGGTCACAGCGCAGCAGTGGCTGGTTAGATAAGGTAATCAGGTGTTTAGAGAGAGATCTAACGTTACCAGGGTGCTTTATTGAAATGACCATCCGGTCGGTACTTTAGATCTGGTTACTAATGACCTTCCAGGAAAGCGGGAGAATAATCTTTCTGAAGAAAAAAGAGAAACGAAAACAGAAACAAGGTGAGGAGAAACCTTTTTGAAACTGGTGACTGGAATTTAGCAATTTTAATATTTCTTTATTTATCGTTATAATCGGTAGGTGTCGCCAACTTCCAGGTTCCAATACGATTTTGTGTTGGATAAAAGCCGACGGTATTTGATTGGCCGTGGAAGACCACGTGATAAGCTTACTTCGCGTATCTGTTATAGCCATTGATGGCACGTTCGCCAATATTAACATACCTTGAAGGCACCTAGTGCTCATAAAAGTCGGAAGTCTAAGGATTTATTACTATATCATTCAGTTGTTTATTGGTGGCAGCCCGGTTCTAGGAAAGTGACGTCGATAAGGGTGAGACCCGACACCCACCTTTTCATATTTTATTCGAAGATAATCCTTTAAGTTTACTGGCAGCTTCTTGGCCCGTCTGGCGCAGTAACACGGACGGACTCAGCGTTGGCTGGCTCCGACAGAAACATAACCACTCCGGCATCTCGCCAGCGGGTTCTGACATCAGTTTCTTGACGATAATTCCGTTATCCACACCTGTTTTACCTGACTCTAGAAGCGGAGTCAGTTTCATTCACACGAGCTTATGTAGTAACGTCATCTTTCTTGCTGGTAAACCGAAACGTTACTGATCGTCTAGAGCGGCTAAGTAATCTCGCGATGTCACGGCGTTAACCCTTGTCGGTGGACAGTCCTGAACGTACGCGCCGTAGACTAGCCTAACTAAGCGCATAGTTCAGTCTACTACTAGTACAGTGAATACAGTTAGCTATGTTCTACAGTGGATACAGTTAGCTATGTTCTACAGTGGATACAGCTAGCTATATTCTACCGTGGATACAGTTAGCCATATTGTATTTTGAGTACAAATTGGCAAGTCTTTTGCAATGAACGACTAGAACTCAGGTGAAAGGCAATACCTTACCCCCATCACACACATAATAAATGTACAGCTTCCATGTTTGCTTGCTTGGTCACTGTCGAATAATTGAGATTCTTGTGGTTTGATCATCACCGCATGGAGTTAGAAGAAGACAAAAGTATCTTTGTATACAATTTATCCCATAGCTAAAACATTTTGCAGTAACTCATCCATATTTTATCAATTTTGAGAAAATGATAGTAAATATAAACTTGCTATACTTTTTAAATGTTAATTTAACAAAACGAGCTCTCCTGTTGAGAAGAGCACGAACAGCTTTTTTTCGTCATGGCTGTGCAAGATGGCGAGCTCTATATAGTTCGTAAGGATTCTCATTTTACTAATATTTTATACTTTCATTTTAAAAAAATTGAAATAAAACGTGATGACAATTTCATACTACCCATATGTAAATTTTTAGCTATTTTCTTTTTAATATAGATTTTATAATTTGTAACGTGAATATCAGAAAAATCTGCGTGTACTTTAAGATTCTTTTAATTATCCATCTGCCAAAGACGAGAAAGAGAGAGAGAGAACGAGAGCAAGTCAGTACAGAGGGAGAGAGAGAGAGATGGGGAGAGAGAGAGAGAGACTATGTCTGCGCGCAAGTAAGCTATGATAAGTTCATAGGTTTTTGAAACAGAAAATTGAATTGGCTGTTTTCGATGCTTGTCAGCTCGGCTCGCTGAGTAACAAAGACCGCTGGCAGGAGAATTTTAGAGGATTCTGATTAAAATGTTCAGGTGGAGGATGAATTTAAGAAGACATATATTGTCAATGACCTGCTTTATTTCTGCGAGACGCCCGCCTGTTTGGCTTGCTAAAGAGAAAAACCAATCGAAGACTCCTGGAACTCGGAATTAAATCACGTGAAAAATCTCCAAAAACTTAGGTATTTTCCGATCTCTGTACGCAATTTCCGAAAGACAGAAACTCACCCCACAACCCCTTTCATTCTCTCACACACGTTCACTATCCTTTCTTGTTCCGAGAGTTTTACTCTCGGCGGTAAAGTACCTACTCGAATCCACACTGATAAAGGTCCCAACCTACAACTGCAAGCTAGCAAAATATGCGAGTGTTGAGAACTACATCGGCTCCGTCTGCTCTCGAGACGATCAGTTGTGATGGACCATCGAATTCTTGTCGGCGTACGTCGACTTGAGCCGTAATTTCCTGCCAAGTCAAGGAAATTCCAGTCCTTTTGTTTTCTTTAATTCAAAGACATCTTAGTCGGATGAAGTGGCACCCGTTTTCCAGCTCTCTCGCCGAGTTCCTCAAGTCTGAATGGAGGCCAAACCGTTATCGCATCCGCTTTAGGAAAGGACATTCTGTTTCTCTAAAGTTTGTACCAAAACCATTTTTCGAGACGTGCGAAATGAAAACGATTTTACCGTAAATTAGCTTTAATTGCTGCTTCGTGATTAGTCTGGCGTTCTGAGTTCTCTCTTTCAGTCTGTCAATGACGAGTTAAAAAACACCAGCTAAGGGAGGTAACTCGTGCAGCGTTTGCTTTTTGCGCGAGAATCCGTTCTTCACAGAAATTCCGGACGTTCCCTATATATATATAGAGTCGGAGTCGCTGCTATCATAACCGTTAATAGAAACATTTCCCCGTCAACCACGATGATGTTAGACGGCCTCCGCTGTCATAATTTCGGCCCGGTACAGTAAAATCTTCTAAGTAAATAAACAAAGCAAGCATGGGAACAGTAAATGTATGGGAGTACCTAGCCAAGACCATCTGTCCGACGGAATCACATTGAAAGTAGACAGACGGCTGGAGTGACCTCCCCTCCCTGGTGCTCGTGATTATTGACCGTCGTAGTCTCTATATCCCAATTACGTAAAGCCAGGCTGAGGTAGTATATATTTTGTTCCCTTCTTCCCTCAGGTCTGTTGATGACGTTAATATAACTAACCTGCTAAGAATCTTGACATGAAAGCCAATATTTCATTAAGGCCATCGTATCGATTCGACGCCCTGCCAAACAGATTTTTTACCATTCCCTCGATCACGCTAATAAAACATCCGACTAAAGCAATAAATCGGCCGTCGCGATGATGTTTCTTCTCGTCCACTCGGACGTTTTCAGCGATAGTTAGCCTCATTTGCTCACGTGTCATCAACCATCGTCAGTTGCTACACTGTTATTAGCGTCGAATTTATGGCCTGCTCCAGTAATTGACCGCTGTCACGTGACGAATCCGAAGCGCTTAGTAGACGTAATGCGCTCCGGGAAGCTACTGACACGTGATTTTCCGTTTCCTGCGAAAAACTGTGAAGAAGAAAGGGTCGATAAAATTAATTGATTCCGCGGCTTATAAAGTTCCAGCCTTCGTGCGGACTGTTTAACGACGAGAACGATATATTATTAACGTTAGCCTCCCGATAAAGATAGTTCCATCGAGGGCCGGCCAGCATTCTGAAACGTCTCACCTGTGTCTCGGGGCAGGGCGTGGTTCGAACTCGTGACTTCTTGGTGGAAACAATCCGATACTGCATTTCCAGCGAGGTTATATGGTTCTCGGATTTCTGCCAAGTGGTCGTGAGTTCGAAACACGCCCATACCCGAGACGCAATTAAAAGATTTCAAACTGCTGGTCGTTTGCTAGAAACATCTCGGTATTGATTAAATTTAGTCTTTTGTTTTTGTTTTGTTTTTATACAGATGAAATAAAAATATTTCAATATTTCCGTTACAAAATAATAGTTCATTTAAAAGTTTTTTTTTGTTTTTTTTAAAAAAAGAAAAGCAGAAAATTTATATACACAAGGGACTCGGTTGAAGTATTATCGTCGTAATAGCATCGAGCCGGGGTTTATTCCAAGCTCCCTTGTACCTAACTAACTTTAAAGTGACAAATTGTTAATATTTAGTTTTCTTTTTGTCTTAATATTTACACATCTTAATTTTCTAATTAAAAATCGTAAGCGAAAGTTGGTTTCTATCAATTCTAGTAATGCTCAAAAAAATTATAATAATAATAATAAAGCACTCTATTATTATTATTATTATTATTATTATTATTATATTATTATTATTATTATTATATTATTATTTAAAACAATCAGGAACGTATTTATTTTAGTAGCTAAAATTTATGTAGATATCCAATCTATTTTAAATCCACAAACAGGATTTTTATCTGATTGTTTGAGGAGAGCAGATGTGTAGTCCAAGGGAGATAACATTTGTTACCAAATTGGACGCATTCCAATTACTACTACAACTACAAATAATAATGATGAAAAGTAAACATTGAATGAGCCTATTATTCTAACATATGCACGTAAGAAAGAAATACTGTAGCATTTGAAAAGAGAGACATTCAGATAGAGTAAATAACTCATCTCCCGCGACTTTCCTTTCTTGGTTTTGATTCAGTAACCAAAACAGAGGGAACCACTGCCCTAATGAGGTCCCTACTGTGGTTCGATCCAGAAACTGCCGATCTGATGCTCCAGCCTCCAGAAACTACAGGAGAAACTACAAAACGGCTTACGCGAGCTATGAGGAGACACCTTTCGTAAGCCGCTTCGCTAGCTCCCTTAACGACGTTATTTCCGTTCTTTCCACTCTCGATCGACCCCTGTTTTCGAACCCTCGGGGATCTTTTCGGTGAGATGAATGGTATAAAGAGGAGAATCTCCTTCGAATACTCGCACATTCCGCTCACCGCAACAGATTATGGCTGCTTGTGATTTGGAGAATTACTCTTCTCCTTACCCTACCTCCGACCCACCAACGGAGACCAATATGGCAGCAATAAACCCACTAAACCGGAAATAAGAGAGCAGGGTTTGCTTCGAACTCTCAAGGTGCAATCCGCTACCAAGGAGGCCCCGTCTCTAGCATCCGGTCGGTAGGTGCTGGGCTTCAGCAACAGGCTTGTAGATCTAAGGCGCGATGCTAAGTTAACAGAGTCTTGTGTCAAAAGTAACCATATACGAGGTCTGTCGAAAAAGTATCCGACCTTAGGCTGGGGGAAAAAAATTACGTACTTGGTGGGGTTCAATTGCTAATCCCCTTCTAAGTAGGCCCCTTGTGCCACCACACGCTTAACCCTACGATCCTTCCACTGTTCGAAGCGCGTCTGAATGCTTCTTCCGGAATTGCTCTCAGCTCCGCTGTCCCATTCTGCATGATGTCCTCTCGGCTCTCAAAGAGGGAGTCTTTCAGTGGCATCTTCATTTTTGGGAACAACCAGAAATCAGAAGGAGCCATGTCTGGAGAGTAGGGAGCCTGGTGAATGAGTGAAATGCCTTTCTTTGCCAAGAAACCTTGGATCAGCTGCGACGAATGAGCCGGGGCGTTGTCATGATGCAGCTGCCAGTTTTGCGAGGCCCACAGATCCGGTCTCTTGCGCCGAACTGCATCACGAAAACGTCGGAGGACTTCCTGATAGTACTCCTTTATAACTGTTTGTCCTTCTGGTGCGTATTCGTGATGCACAATGCCTCGGTAGTCGAAGAAAACAGTCAGCATCACCTTGATTTTTCTCCGGACCTGACGTGCTTTTTTGGGCCTTGGCAACGTTGGATGCTTTCACTGTGATGACTGAGCTTTGGTTTCTGGGTCATACCCATACATCCACGTCTCATCTCCAGTTATCATGGTATTCTGGAACTCAGGATCCCTGTTGGCAGTATCCAGCAGGTCCTGCGCAACCTCAAGATGAAATTGTTGTTCCTGAGAAAGCAGCTTGGGCACCAATTTCACTGCCACTCCGCGCGAGCCCAACTCCTCCTTTAAAATTGCACGTACAGAGTCTTTACTGATCCCAACCTCATCACCAATTTCCCGCACCGTCAAACGACGATCCTCCATTATCAAGGTCCGTACTTTCTTGATAACAACTGCATTGCGGCTTGTTGATGGCCCCTTCCCGGAATGCTGGTCACTCTCCACTGATGTGTGGCCATCTTTGAACCTGTTGGACCATTCTTTTATTTGGGTAATACCCATGGCATTGTCACCAAAAGCCTGTTGAATTTTGCCAATTGTTTCCGCTTGGGTATCTCCAAGCTTGTACTACCTATAACTTCCAGACAAACTTGTATTTCCCTATTTAATTAATTTAGTTAATTGGTAAGTTAATAATTTAATATTTATTTACTTAACAATTAAGAAATTAAAATTAATGTACTTGTTTAATTAAATGACTAGTGCTTATTTATTTGTTTAAAATCGTTTTATTTCATTTTTAGGGATCGTGCTTAATTAATTCATTATTAAGTGTTTTATTTGTTTAGTTAATCATCTATTTAATACATTTATTTAATTATTTCATTCATTTTGTTGATTTTCCGATCTATTTTTTCTGTTAATTCCTAAAAAAACGGCATCAGAATCCGTCTGCTCGTTAACTCGTATTGTTACTTAGTAAAATGGCGACCTCATATAGCTAATTCGAGGCTTTGATGCTACAGCAGAAGATTCAGAAAGAAAAGGGATGGTGATCATTCACTGTAACCGCTCTAGTGGAGATTTGCTCAAGAAGTTCTGTAGAACATTTATTCGCGATGGTATCGCGTCCCTCATTGCAGCCTAAATAATGGTGGTGCGCTGCTGGCGACGCATAGCGTTGATAAGGAGAACCGAGCAGCCGGCGCTAGAAGGGTTTCTTCCAATCAACTGGCTCCGCGAGGTGTCCTCCAGTTCTTTTCTAAGTCTAAGAATGGAGATTTCCGGTAGTGTCCTCTGCAGCAGATGCGGCCTCGCACCTGGCTGTAGATCTCTCACAAATGCTGAGGCGCTTTCTGCGGGGACAGGGCTGATTCGGACAGGTGCGACGCCATCTCGTGACGAGAACAACATGAAGTAAGGGGGTGATAACTCGAGAAACTAGTCTGTTAGCCCATGCCGGCAAATAGCGCCTTATCAAAGCATTGCATATAACGAGAAGGAAAGCGTGAACTTCCATCTATTTCTCAGGTGTATAGAGTCATTCGAGCAACACAACGCCGTCAATTCATCACTGAGGTTAGACAGCTCTTCTTTAGACCGGGGCGGGAGGGATGACAAATAGGCAAATCTATTTATTTCTAGCAATGATATACGTGGACGCACGCCAATATTAGCCGCTCTCGTGCTACAACCTTGAACAAACGCGGAAAATGCCGTTGCAGTTATTACAGGTGTTAACGCGAATAGTTGATTTGTGGTTCTAAATCTTCAGCAATTGTGTTATAACGAAGGATAAGACACGTGATGCCAGTAGTTTTGAGCTCGAGCCGAACGTTTACACTCAAAATCTTTATAGTTACGCAAGTAAATTTCATATGGAAATAAGGCATAGATGAACAATGCGATTTATGCAAATACCTGTCGTCCGATTTCCAGAAATGGCTAATAACATTTTCGAAAAGTTTAAGCCACTTCCAACGGTTTAATGGGAAAGTCATGAAAAGAATTTTAAGAAAACGTCAGCGGTCTGTAGTCAGTGGTAGTCATATTTCGTTCGAGATGTCAAGGCTCACGAAGCGCGAGAATGGCAGCTTCTGTTAGCGGAAGAAGTCGCCATTGTTATATGGACAGGGAGTCTTTCCATTTTGTAAACTCCTCAGCCCCCTCTTTCCAATGCGGTTTAACGTACTGATTTTCGCTATACGTTAAGCAGGCTGTCCCATGGAGTCCAAAATAATGATAAAGATGGAATCTGACTGACTGGTCAAACTTCTAGATACCCTGGTTGATTCCTCGCCTGATCTTAGACTTGGAAGATTGATCTTCTTGCCGATCCGCTCAGTACGAGAGAGATCCGTCGTCCTCCCAGACTACCAACGTCCGCCATTTCAGTCTCGTGCTTTGCCGAACAGGAAATGACCAGGAGATACTAAAAGCAGCAGTCAGTGAACCAGTGAAGAAATGTAGGAAATAACCAACTGTTGGCATCCGTGAAACATTGATTCCAAGTGAAGAAAAATTATCCCCCCCCTCACACATCGCTATTCTTGTTGTTTCTAAATGGCCAAACATTGAAATTGAAGGCTAGAAATTTGCTAGCTGTTATCAGTTATTCTCACCAGGTTTAAGGCGTTCGAAGCGACGACTAATGTAACGATGCAGAGCACAACGATAACTAAAAGAATGAAAAGAAGAAAAAAAAACCCCGACTAGAAAGATGATTAATGTAGCAGATCTTAAATCACCGTTTCGACGAATTCTTCCGTCGGATGTTTTGCGTACATACGCCATCCCGAAACGTGGTGGGAGGGGGGCGTGACGGTGTTGATAAGGCTTAACCGGTCCACACCGTCTCTGTTGGCGGTGTCGTTAAAGTCTCTCCATCGAAAATGGTGGGTATTGCCAATCCCCATTCCTTTGATTTCTTGTTTGCGCATTTATTTGTCTCCTCTCCCCACCCGACTACCACCACATTTAGCGTCGGTACCATGGTCTTTCGGCCTGACATGCCAGGTTAATTTGTTTTCAGTTAAAATAGGAGATAAGGGCAGCAAAACAACTAGGAAATATTTTCGACCTGCAGAAAATGTTTGCTAGAATACAGGGAAAGCTTTTATAGAGACCCGACACCCTTGTAAACGGAGACAGAGAGATGGTGGGAGAGGGAGAGAGAGAGAGGAGAGAGAGAGGAGAGAGAGCGAGAGAGAGAGATGGGTCATAAGGAGAGACACTACGTCATTACACAGAGAGACGTGACGTGAGTAGAGAGAGAGAGAGAGAGGAGAGAGAGAGAGAGAGAGACGCTTATAATCGATATAATCAGCTTCTGCAACCAATGTGAATGATGAACTGGATACGATAGAAGCACGGGACTAGATAGGCTTAATTGGTGATATAAGAAGCAGTTTTGAAACATGATCATAAGGCAGCAGTGTAATAGTACGAGTTAATTAACATGCAACATCCGCTATACCATTAAAAAGCGAAGTGTCTGGATGCTCTGCAGGCTGCAGAACGATGCCAGCGAATCGAGCGAGGAGCGCACCTATTGACCGCTAGATCGCCATCAACATTCTGTTTGTTTGTTTGTTTGTGTTTAGAACGTAAGTAGTCGCCTTCTGACTCACGTGAGTCAGCAGAGACAGCCATTTGGGGTCGCTTCCTTCTCTACACGGAGGCTGACGGCGCAGCTAGCGGTATTTTAGATGGGAGGGCGAAGCGAAAGTTAAAGCCACTTGTACTTTCCCTGACCGCTCCATGGTAACGCTACAGTCGGATTTTCTGTAGGATACGAGGTCGGACGGAGCAAAGCGAAAAACCGCGGAGGCTGGACGCCGAGAGAAAAGTGCAAATGAACCTCACGGTAGCTGAATGAATTGTCACGTGCCCAGCACTACACAGACATGTGACCCCTGCCGACACTCAAACGAGCCCCTCGTCACAGAGCAGGGGCCTGCGCTAGTATTTTTCAAGGTCGGAAGTCTCCATTTCGGCTGGCAAGGGGAAAAGTTGATTCGGAACGCGGAAATCACGGAATAAGAAAACAGAGTCGAAAACTTCTGCCACCCCCTCGCTCAGAACCGGCAGCGGTTTTTTATAATACCAGGTGCGTGCGGACGGACGGGCAAAACTCCGGCTGAAGCAGCATCGCGCCAATGGCGTCCAGCCGGGAGGAGTTGTTGTTTTTTTTTTATAATTTAGATGCCAGCCAGAAGCTTGTGCAGGTTATAACCGCCATCGCAGCGAAAGGACGTTCGATAAAACCAAACGGCGTGACACCGCCCCGTTTGGTAAGCACGAGGTCCGATAATCCTCAAAAGGGCCGCCTGAGAGGGGCTTTACCCTGGTCGGCAGCCTCGAGTTGGGTCACGTGTAGTTGAGTCGTCGGGTCTCGTGCGTCGGTGTTGGCAGCTCGCTATGAAATGTGGGTCGGGACGATCGTCTAGCGCCAGGCAGAACTCTGCTGCTTTCGGCGCCCTGAGAGTCTCTCGTCATCCCACGTGGTTCCTGCAGCCTGTTGCTCCTCGCCCCGACTCCTGAGGCATAATTTCTTAGCCGGGTCACGTGGCCGAGTTGTGTCCAGTTGACGACTTCGAAAGAGGAAACAATAGCGCGTAGCATTCCGTCGTTGTACTTCTATCAACGTTCGGAGATCTCGGATCGTCTTACTATCAACTTCGGGAATCTTTACAGTTTCCCGTCTCTCTCTTTTAAGCGGGAAAAGAATAAATCAATGTACATTTACTGGGCAGTTGCAGAAACATGGCAGGGTGAAAGACTTGGATGACCCAGCCCTGCGGTACATCGCAGACACCTGCGTCATTCCTGATTAACCTGAAAAACTTTGATTTCCATAGCGGCGGGAGAGGGAGAAGGAGAGAACCTATGCAAACAGCTTACATTCGGCTGATATTTTGTTACCGGATGAAACGTGATATGGCGGGTCATTGCCTAATCCGCTCGTAGCAGCCATGCGATAAACATTCCGTAGTGAGATTCCGGCCATGATGCCACCACATGACGCCGATCGGGTGACATCTACGAAAATGGGTGGCTGTGGAATAGAGGCGAGTGCCCCATCATCCGGCCCGTTTCGGGCAGGGGGGAGAGATGAGTTGTTACCTGGAGGGTAACAAAATCATTACCAGGTTAGTGCGACATCTGCGCCGACCTCGATTACGGCAGCGACAGAGCGGATGTTTGGTGACACTGGCGCTGTTTGTGTGTCAGCGGCGGCGAGGGAGGGGGGCGTGTCTGGGTAACCAGATCGCGCTGACGTAGTTCGACACGCAGCTAGGAGCCTATTATTTGACGCGGACACGTGACCGCTAGAAAGCAAGAGGCAGCAGGACGCGGGGAAGGGGAATGCGTAAGTTTTTCCTCATTTGTTGTGTTCGGTAAAAGGGCTGCGCTAGTCGAAATTACCTCCTCTTGCCTTTACTCCTCTGTTTCCGCTCGGTAGAAAGGTGTCCCACACGCGCCCGTTCGACTTTCCCCGCCGCCTCCGTCCTCCGGATATCGACAGACTTCCTCCTCTGACGCAGGGGCTGGGGTGGGAGATACGAGCGGGGCGTTCGATCGGCCAGCAACCAGCGGAGTCCCGGTCCGACTCCGATTTGCGTCAATTTCGCAAAGAATTTTTAAAATCATCATCGCGAGCAGCGGCCAACTGTCAACGGAGCCGTGATTAGCGAAATGTATCCTAGTGCGATCCCCACTTACCTCCCCTGAGGACGGCCAAGCGTGTGGTGGTTAAAGATGGAAGATGACGGAAAGGCGAACACTTCGGTCTGTTGATTAGAAGGCAGGGAGATTATTGGCGCATTTATGCAAGGCCCCTTAGGCCTGTTGGTTAAAAGGCAGGGAGATCATTAAAGCATTTATACAAGGCCCCCTAGGCCTGTTTGTTAGAAGGCAGTGCGATTATTGGAGCATTTATGCAAGGCCCCTTAGGTCTGTTGGTTAGAAGGCAGGGAGATTATTAGCGTATTTATACAAGGCCCCTTAGGCCTGTTGGTTAGAAGGCAGGGAGATTATTGGCGCATTTATGCAAGGCCCCTTAGGTCTGTTGGTTAGAAGGCAGGGAGATTATTAGCGCATTTATGCAAGGCCCCTTAGGTCTGTTGGTTAGAAGGCAGGGAGATTATTAGCGCATTTATACAAGGCCCCTTAGGTTTAAAAATCTTTTATCGATTTTTAAATATATATTTACCATCTTGACACTTAACTTTAAATTAATTTTTAAATTCATCCGCGTAATCAAATTTAATTTTGAATAAATGAATAAATAATTCTTTATAGCTCTGGCTGAGACTAAAGCCGACAAGGATAATAACAAAACAATTATAGTCCTCTACACAGTCGGGGGCAACAGGTGCTCACGTTAACAACGGGGATCTCTTTTTTATTTTTTTTTTTCACGAAAGCAGACAGCACGTGACTCGTCTCTAAGGTTGGCGGAAGAGGACAACCCGAGCTCTTGGCGCACTCTTAATTCCATCGCCCGGAGAGAAACATCCGCAGCCCCTCCAGCTTAAGTTCCTCCCTGTCGTGAGTGAGTACATTTCTTTCGAGGTTCAGTCGGTACAACTTGTATTTGTTTACCCGGACTTTCTCTCCTTATTTCGTGGTCGCGTCGGGCGACCGCTGTTGTTGCTTTCCATCGGTAGTTTCCGTTACGTGGATTCAGGAAGGTATAACGACACACACTGAAGGTCTCCAGCAGAGAACACGTGACACCACCAGCTTCCAGCTGGTCGGAGGTGAATCTCTCACTGGCGATATACGTATCTTATTTTATCTTACTTTTTAATAGCCACGTCCAGAACTCCAGGAAGTAATTTTAGATGGTTGTCTCCCCTGTATATATATATATATAAAATTTTCACTGGTTAAATAAACATTATTTATCAGAATTGGAAAACATGCTGTACCAAAAAAGATGATAATAAATAAAATAGAATAGAATAAAGAGAGAAAGTACGTAAATAATAAAATAAAATAGATAACGATTATAGAATTAAGATGGCAGATGATACGAGTTGTCTTTTCTTGGGTTTCTCATCAAGGACTTTATCAATGATACGTGCGCGCGCTCCATTGTTTATTGGAACAAACGAACTCCGACCCTCATCCTTTGCCGTCCAGTAGGTCCCGCTCACCTGATATCATGGGCGTCCGCAGGATAAATCAATGGCTCCAGCAGCGCCTCATATTGTATTTTCCTATGTTGCTACTCTCTTCCCGGCCTGTGACTTTCGGGAGAGTTCAGACTCGTTATTTCTTGCCCGATTCTCCATGCTCTCTGGTGCGAGGTGGACCGGGCAAATAAATAACGCCATTACACTGTCACTACCGACTTCCTGGGTGGGAGGAGCAGTTGCCCCCATCCCCACGCCACGCCCAAGCCTGATATTAGTTGATATTAAACACGAAGGACGCGTAAATGCGTGTGAAAACTAGAGAAAAATGCACGGATTTATTCGAGATCAGGCCGTAAGAGGAGTTGCGGCATGTGATCATTGATCACTGACCCCCTCACCATGTCCATTTACAGCGGGGCCAATCGACACCAGGCATGGATCCGACATCGGCAGCGTTATATAAAGTGAACACTGAGTCTATATTCTTACTACGACGACAGAGGGGCCGCTGGAGAGTCCGCGAAAGACGTGGCAAAAGAGGGGTTCGTTAGCAACTACTTCCAAGAGGTCATTGCTTTATGTGTGAGAAGCATTATGGTGTGGAGTGGCATCGGTGAAAATCATGCTGCTGTCTTGTTGTTTTTTTCTTTTTTCGTGAACAGGACAATGTAGGTACATTGCGCAGTCGCTGTTGGAGGAACTTGGACCTTGGGCAGTATTTTAGCGAGATGAATGACCTTTTCTCAAGCAATGCTAACGTCATTCAGGTAACTTTGTCATGGCCTGTCCAGCTGATCTATGGCTTTCAGGTCCGATCACACATCTTTGAAGCGAAATGGATTACCAAGTTGTTTTTTTAGCTTGAAGAACCAACCCTGACTGTCGGTTAATGTCACAAGCACTTGTCCAGATATGGAACCACCTCCACAGGACCGCATCCTTGCTTATTTTACACGACTATGGTACCTAGCTGAGATGAATTCCGGGAGTGGACATACACGATACCCAGCGACAGTCTGATTTTTTAGAAGATATATCCACCATCCTGCATTTTTCTACGTGGTTGCAGCCGCATATGTTCTGTGAATGACAAAATCACTCATTTTCTAATTACCAACGTTAGTTTCCGTTTACACTGTCACATTAATGTGTCGATAAAGGTCGAAAGCCATGGGTGCGTGAGAGGCTTTCCGAGAGCGATTTCATAATAACAGAAACAGCGGTGACAAAACCTCATATTAAAAGACTTAGCCGAGATCTGTAAACTCCATCTCTACATGGCATTTGTTTTCAGAAAGAAAGAAAAAGTTAACATTAGATTTAATGGCATCGACGGTACAAGACTTGCTGATAAGCTGGACAGAATTTTACCTCTCACCCATCCTAAATCACTCGATGATAGAACATCGTAGTAAGCATGTTAGGGAAAAACTCATTAACCCCTGCCTTCCTCTACTGCTCTATCTTCGCAGTTAGCATGGTTACCAGACTGGCACAGGAGGAGGGCTGATATTCCACGGACTGCCATAAGACATCCGTTATTTTATAGGGCGGGTGTTAAACTTCGCACACAGAAGAAATCCTGGATGCAGGCGAAATTAGATTTATAGCGAGCGAGTCCATACTATTAAGTTTCACTTTCAGCCCCCTCGTGACGGTTCGGTTTGCTTTTATCCGGACGAGGGTGGATGTCAGCTGATGTGAAGAGCCTACGTTTACTACCGAACCGACGACGCTCAGCTGGCTTTGAGAAGCTATTTAAGGTCGCTCGCCACCGCGAATCCCAAACATCGTCTCTCGCCCGTGGACGCAGTGCCAACCCGTGCGCCTGATGACCCCGAATATCGAACAGGAGGAGAGAAGGAAATTTTAAGAAAAACCTGTACACCCGCATGCAATAAGCGGGAAATCGACAAATACATATGCAAAACACTGTCGTTTTGCTCCTGAAGCCTGCCCTTGAAAGTTGTAGTCCCACGGAGTCCAAACAATAGAAAATATATCGATATATACATACATAAAGTAAATTTATAGTTAGGTTCTCGCATGGCAGTTGATGGGTTTCAGAAAAGGCAAAAGTTCCACGAAGCCCACGTGATCTGGAACAACAGTCGTCGGACGACATCGGTAGACCGCCTCACGGGGTCCACCGGATAATGAGAAGGTGCGATGACGATATCGTTGGTCCGATGTCGTTCCCTGTTTAGGCAACAAAATTGCGATCGAATCGATGGTATTTCTCCCCTTTTTTCTCTCACTATACTGCGTTAATCTTGATGATGACTTTCACTTTTTCAATACTTCCATACATTTAACGTACGGCTGCGTTTTTTTGACCGAAGTAGTGGAGTCCTTGGGCGATTACGAAACACTAACGCGGCGGTTAGGTACGTGCACACTGATACATCTTTAGACGTTCCCCCCGAAAACAATCCGCTACAGTCCGATTTTATTTTAGCCCCCCCCCATCGCTTCGTTATCCTCTTGTTGGTAAATACAAGTAGGTGTTGGCGGCCATTGACCAAATGGCGTCAAAGGAATGGCACATTCTTAGATCCGAACACCTTTATCGTGTAAGAGGGAATCTAATGGGTTCTTTTTCCCCTGAAGAGATGGTCTGCGTGTGACTAGTGTTTGGTCTAACCTTTCAACAACTCTTCAGAAGTGACTTTTAGAGTGCATACATTTGGCCCTACATCTTTTAAGTGGAGGGGTGCGCGCGCGTCTGGGAGTATTAGGTTCTAGGGGGTAGCTCGGTTAGCTTATGCGACCTGGTCAAAGTTGATTTGCAGACGGCTCATTGGAGATCGTTCACCTGCCAATCGAAATTAGTTCCCGCAAAGGCAAATTGCGACTCTTCTTTTGAGCGATAACAGAAAGAAAGAGGGGAAGAATAAGAAAGAAAGAAAAAAAACGGATAAATTATCGTTAGTTTACGTTGAAAACCGAATATAGGGTGTTTCTGCCAGTTCGTTGATCTTTAGTTCACCTCCGGGCCGACCTCTTCCCCTCCCCCCCCCACAGAGGGCGCTTCTTTCTTCGGCCGAAGTCCCGTTAAGGTCTCGGACCCGCTCCCTGACGCACAGCGGCCGGTCGCCTCGCTGACCTGCATCGAATAACTACGTCACGCCAGGTGGCGCGGTTCGTTCTGCCGGCTCAAAGCACCCGACAGAATGAGGGCACCAACTGGATTACGACGTTACAATTAACCATAACTACGCGGACTCCGTTCCTCTATTTTACCCTCCCCCCCCCCCCGACTGTTACTCGGAGCTGTCCGTGTTTGGCGTTCAGCTGCTAACGGTGAAACCAAGTGTAAGAAATAAGTTTGCAGTGACAGCGTAAGTGAAGCGTACCAAGTGATTACGGAACCTCAGACGGTCCAGTATAAATTACTACCGACTGCTTTGTACACGAAGGAAATCGCTGATGAGATCCCCCCCTTTTTTTAAATAACAAAATAAAATTGTTTACTTTGCCAAGGAAGAGCGATTCGGTTTTTCACTACAAATGTTCCAAATACTACCATTCGTCCACACCCTTCGCGGTTGCTAATTTAATTACACCCAAGAAGGCTCCATCTGGCTGTGTTTTCTGGTTTTAACCCTTGCCCGTCTCTCGGATTCCTTTAGATCGTGTCTCGCGAATAAGGCTCCACCTGGGAGACCCCGAATCGTTTACACACGATACATCTGATTTACTTCTGATAAAAGTATAAAAAAGGGGGGGGGGAGAAGCAACTAAAAGATTCGCTGACAGGAAGGAAGGTGCGGGGAAATATCAAACGTACGCAGCGCCGCCGCTGCTGGTCACGTGGTGCGACGTGACGAGAGCAGCTTCTCGGTGGTTCTCTCTCACCGGAAGACAGCAATACTACAACAAACAGAATGCATCGAAGAGAGAGCGTACCTCAGAAATCTGGGGAACCCGGATCGCACTGCACCGGGCCCATTCAGTTAACGGCGTGTACTTATCTCTTGCGTTTTGTCATGCAAAAGGTCAGCTCGGGAAATTTGGTGATTAATTATTTGTTTTTGTTTCGTACGGGGCTCGCGGCCCTGAACCAGTGGTTTTGGTTTCTGCTTGGCTTTGGGCCGTGAGAACCGGACGTTCTCTTTAACCCTCCGCCTACTGTTCTGACGCCATAACGATTCCAAAAAATTAAGTTTTATAAAAGAAAAAAAAAGGGTGAAACCCCCTAGTAATCAGGGTCCTTTTTTTTTAAATGTTGGAGATATACTAATATATACTGAATGCGTAAACCCTATAATTCAGTCTCCCTCTTCTACCCAGAGTACAAAGTACAGTAGATACGTTTATTTTCCCAGACCCCTTTACGGGGAAAATCGTGGACGGACATCCCACGATCGAGGGACGGTCAGATCCTTGCTTGCCGGAATTGCGTTGGCTGTCCGCAGGCTCTTCGAAATCCGCCACCACCACAGCAGCGCTGCGGCCCATGGGAACAGTCGGGATATTATCTATTATAAATTTGTCGGCAGAATGGTTGACTGCCGTCGCGCTGTTGGTCCGTTTCCATTCAAGTACAGAAACTATTGTCTGAATTGTAATCTCGCCATTCAACAAGCCTGTCGGAAGAAGCCGAGTGGTGCAAGAGAGGAGAACATAGGGAGGCTGACTTCCGCTTCCGGTGAAAATCTACCTATATTTGTTCCTGCAGGAATGGTTAAGAGGAAAACCGCCAATATTTGTAGGTTTGGCGCTAAATAATGTTTTTTTTTTGTAATTCTGTCTTGTAGTCATGGTTATCTTCTGTCAAACGACAGAGCAGTCAAGCATTGTGAGCCTACCTTACATTATAAAAATATAAATTTTGTATTTTAAAGCTAAAACACAACAAACAACACACACAACTATTTACCAGTATAACAATTTTGCTTGAAACTACAGCTAATTTCTGCATCTGTTACATTTCTATGTGCTAAATGTGGCGTCCAAGTTTTCACAAAGTTTCTAGATTTAATAAATAAACAGTGAAAATAGGCAAACGTTTTGCTGGACACAGAGTTTTCACATTCTCGCATCGATACGGCATCTGGAACGTGGAAATTGACGTGACGTCCGATACGTAAAAGAGCAGGGGAGACAACTGATCGGGGCCACTCTACCTACATCAGCACTCGGTGATTTCGGACGTAACACGAATGGCGTTTCATCAGGTTTGCCTGGGTGTGTCGGAAATCTCGTGAAGCGCATTATTCCACCTGTCCGGGCTGCTGGAGGTGGTCTGGACGAACAGTTAGTTGGCGTCGCTGGCTATGTGATCCCGCCCCTGGACCGGTTGACACGCCATGGACGCCTGGTCATTTTGGCAGACAAACGTTCATTCTGCTGGTTGTGTATCCGGATTAAAATAGAATGATTTAGGGTGACATCTTCATCCATCCATCGGTGTGTGTAGTTCACGGAACACGAATGTGGCTGCTGCCTTCTCTGGGCAAATGGCCACGAATGCCGCAGAAGGTGTTGGAGAATCTCTGTTAACAGGTGTTGAAGCTGTCATTCGGACCAAAGTAAAGCCATTGTGTAAATGTTTAGCCAGGTAGTGTACATCAACAGGCATCTTAATATACGACTGCACCAACGATGTTAATTGCAGTCTTTACCGGTAGACTATCAGTACCAAGAAAACGGGTGAACGGTAGCAGAATTTTTACCGTCGGCGATTTAGAAAATAAAAAAAAAAATCCATGATATAATGAAATCAAAACCCGTCCTTTTATTTTCGAAGAAAAAAAACAAGGCTAGAATTATTTTGCATAATCCAAAGCCCCCTCAAGGTTTGATGACAATGACAAATACCGTATCAACAAAACTACTTCAAGACGACGCTCAAATACCACCTCCGTGTATGTTACAATAGATACCTGTCTTCGTGAGAGATGAAATTGCATGAGAAGCACGGACGGTTTCTTCTGTTCTCCTCCTCCTCGTGAAAATGCTTCTTCGCCTATTGACCGAATAGGATTTTCAGTAACCGGCGCTTTACTCATCGCGTAGGTCGTCTCTTCATGACTTAAGGGGGATGGAGATCTTACCTTTCCCTCCTTCCATAGATGACTCGAAATCCGGGCCGTTTTCTCGCGGAGTTATCGTTCCTGCTTTTGCTGCTGTTAATTTAAAAAAAAAAAAAAAACTCCAACAGGCGGAACGATATTATATTTGTTCTTAATTTCTTGGTGCATTGTCGACATGTCTAAATTTAAAATACAGATATATCTATATATGTAAAGAAAGCAAAACCGCCAACTTTAATTGTCACGCGATGTAATTCAGATCTACAAGTGACCGCGTTTGTTTAACACGACTCGATATATATGTACGTGAATCGCACTGGCAGCCTAAGTTAGAACAAATAGCGTGACAGGCTGGGTTAGGTTAAATAAACGTAGTTATCCATTTGAAAGAGGTCAGCTGAGGAAAGGAATGCGTGGTGGTAAATAAGATTGTCAACACTCGTGTATATCTGACTTAGGAGCCTATACGCCGAGTGGGTTATTTCCTATTGGCCTCGTTTTGCAAAACCAAAGCCAGGAGGTGGAGTATTGTGGGCAAGGCGGGCGGCTAGACAAATATCGGGGCTGTCATTCTTACCGGTGACAGGTCTCGTTGTCACTGGTAGCGAGCGACATCACCGGGAACAGGTTGCAGATCTCTGAGAGTAATTTTCAGATGTATGAACGTAATTCTACTTTTTAAAAAAAAAACACAAACGCAGAGGATCTTTATAAATATGCATTCGTTTCTTCGCTGGCCGCGCAGATGACAAAAGTTGACTGGAGTCGAGGTTGAAAGTAAATAAGGTAAGTAGATCCGTTGGAATAGATGCTGAGAGTTTTATTGGTAGACTGTTTTGGCGTATAGCGAACGTCTGTGGTGCGCGAGTTGTGATGTGACAGCGAACGTAATTTCCATTAATGGAGGTAAATGATAAATACTGGTCTGGCGCCTATCATATTAATCATACTCCTCCGGGACCGTAAGAGTTGCGTGTACCGCTCGACGTGCCGTACCGTCCTGTCCCTGTTACTAATTTTATCCAATGGGGTCTTTTACCTATTCGTTCGTTCTTTCTTTCCGTGTCCTTGGTCCAGCGGTCAGTTCGAGACGCCTTCTCTTCCAAGGAAAGATAACTCTAATCCAACAAACTAACGGCCTTAAAGTTTCCAGATGCACTGGGCCCCCACACCTCAGCAAATGCTGAGCAAAGTCTATCACGAGAAAATAATTAATTCATCTTCGTTTTATCTTTAATGACTGGCACAAAGAACCAAAAGACTATCTATTACGTGGCATTTACTAACTGTGCGTCGTGCAGCTCAAACTCGAAGCTGGCCCTTTACTCCTTTATGGTGGCAGTTATTAAAGATGAATTAAAGCTCAAATTTTGTCCAGCGTATCAGTAAGTCATGTCACCTCTACCAGTAGATTCCATTAAATTTAATGATGTTTTTTTTCTAAAAATAAATGTCATGTAGAGATGGACTTTACAGATTTTGGCTAAGTCATTTAATATTGGATTTCGTACACTGAAATTTCTTTTATTATGAAAGGTTTGTGTTTACTTCGCAGATATCATAATTTTCAATTGTGGATGGCAAAACTGAAACAGGTAGGTATTAAGATTTCAAATTGGAATATGAAATAGGTTACAGGCGCACATGTAGCAAGGTTAAATGGATAATCTATTAAATAAAACAAAAATAATGTTAAAATATAACAGAAGTCGAAATTCTGTTTGGGTATTGTGAATATCGCCATGATAATTTCAGTTCGAGAGCAACTCTCTTTAAAAATATCCGTGAAGATAAAATTGGGCATAGGTAAGAGTTTAAACACCAGGGTGGCCCTGAATAGCAAAACGGCTGCTTAACATATGAAGAGGGTAGATTAAATAGTAGGAGCGCCGTCGATTGACAAGGATAGACGAGCATTGCAAGTTACTCCGTTGGTTTTCTCTTGGGTTCGCCATAAGCGAAATGCAGCAAGCCACGTCCACCCGTAACTCACAATTTTGGTTTAGAAAGCAACCGCCAGAGGGCCACCCGCCGCTGTCAAAATGACCATCTGAGCTGGCAAGCGGATTGAAATCTAGAAAGGTCTTTAGGGAAATAAAAATGTGACTGAAGGCTAACGATGAGCCTATCCGGCCATTTTCCAGTCGTATCTTATGGAAAGTTAGTAAGCAAATGGATGCTTCCAATTGAAGATTTCAGTATCCCATGTTTGAAGTGGGTGAACTCCCGCCCCCACACTGTCAGTCTCGTCATCCAGTCTAACTTCTCAGCCGCCGCCTTAATCAACGCTGCTCCGACAACAACAAAAAAAAATAGATTATATGAAGAGAACTAATGTCTTGGTGGCTGAATGCTGCAATATTTTTCATAATCGCTAATGTGTTTTACCTTCGGCGCGAAGCTCATTTGATCTTGTAGACGCCACGTTGTTTTCTTTTTGTAGTGTGTGCATCAATAGATTTCTGAATCGAAGTTTCGCATTGTCAGACCGACTGCCGCAGTCCGGGACCTTGAATCGTTTTTCTGATTTACTGCCGGTGCATCGTTGACGTCAGAAACGCTCGCACCTTGGCGACTTGTAACCAGCGCCATTATCCGCAGATGGTAATTGTTTTGCTAAATTTAGCTGGACACTGTATCCGCCCGAAGTCTCGTGTTCGGCAGACGAAACGACAACAAGGAAAGAAACAAATGGAAAGTGCTTCATGGTTGACTAGCTTAACCCTTGGTTGCATCATCTCATCGCGAGTACTCGAGACTGGATTCGCAAGCGGATAAGTTCGATAGCCGTCGTCGTTGCCCCCGGTAACATGCTTTTCAAAGGGAACCTTTCTCCTCTGATCGCTATGCTTTTTCTTCTAGATACAACACTGGCTTACAATGGCTTCGAGCGGGGTCTGAAGGTATGGCGAGCAATCTCGGGTCCCCTAGGATTTCTCGCCTGATCAGCAGGAACGGAACAGTCAACATCAAGCCACGAGGGATCAGCCGGCGGAAGCAGAAGTTCTTGTCTGACATCATCACTACTCTGATCGACGCCAAGTGGCGCTGGAATCTGCTCCTGTTCGTAAGCGGCTTTGTTATCTCCTGGGTGGCGTTCGCTGGCTATTACTACATGCTGTGCTACATGCACGGTGATTTCGCGGACGAAATACCCGACGGATGGCAGCCCTGTATACGAAACGTGCATTCCTTCACCTCGGCATACCTGTTCTCCATCGAGACGATGACGACCATCGGCTACGGTCTTCGCTACGTCACCGAAGAGTGCGCCGGAGCCGGGCTCGGCGTGTTGCTCCAGTCCATCGTCGGGGCTGCCCTCCAGGTGGCGCTCGCCGGACTGGTGATAGCGAAAATCAAAAGGGCCAAGAAACGGTCCGAAACTATCATGTTCAGCAAGGTCGCGTGCATTCTGGAAGCGGACTTGCAATTTAAGCTGATATTTCGTGTCGGGGACATGCGCAGGTCTCACATAATCGACGCCCACGCGAGAGGGCTACTTATAAGGAAGATTTACTCGCGGTCCGGGAACAACATTCCCGTGGAGTACTTCCCGCTGGACTTCAGGTCGGAGAACGGCGGCAGGAAGCTCTACCTCGGCTGGCCGACAACCGTCGTGCACGTCATCAACGGCGCCTCGCCGTTCTGGGATCTGTCGCGGGACTGCCTGCGCCACGAGAATTTCGAGCTTGTCGTCATGCTGGAAGGCGTGGTTTCCACAACGGGCAAGGCGTTCCAGGCCACGACTTCGTATTTGACCTGGGACATCGTCTGGGGTCATCGGTTCGAGACCCTGGGGCGAGTTGTCGACGAGAACAGCTCGCACATCGTCGACTACCGGAACTTCCACAAGACCAATCCCGTACGGACGCCGTGGTGCAGCGCGCGCACCTTCCACAAGATAATCACTTCCGGTCGATATTCCCCGACCATGATCGAATGCCGGTCTGACCTACGCAGGACCTCTTTTGGTGGAAAACCCCGTCTGAACAACGCGATTAGATCGTACACGTTACTGGGCTCGTTACCCGACCTGAGTTGCCGCCAGAGAATGTAGGAAACAAACAAGACAAATCAGGAAGGCCTTCCTTTTGTAGTGTAACCCTATACTAACCAAGGAGGAATTCGTAAACGCGATGGTTCAACGAAACTCATTTCAATTATTAATCCAAAAAAGAGGAAAAAATTCAACAATATTTTTGTAAGTAAGTTTTAATTACGCTGATACATGATTAAGAGATTCTTTTCCTTGGCCACAGGAACAGTAAGGAATCGCCAATTATATTTTTGTAAGTTTATTGATCTTTTAGCGAAATTGTAAAAGATGAGAAGAAGAAATTGATTTAAATATCGCCTGTTGCTGATAACAGTTATTTGACATCAAAATTTTGTTTTTTTTCCATTTTATTAAATCAGTGATTTTCTTCTATGTTGAGCCTTATAAAATCAATAATTAAGTTTTTATTTCTGTTTTTCAAATTTAGCTTTTTTAAAAATGTTTCATTCCTTTTATATCAACAAGAAAGGTAACTCACTGTACGTGCCTGATTGCCTCCCCTTTTCGTAAATGTAAAATTGTTTCTTGAAGAAATACTCCTAAAAATAGCATTTAAAAATAATAATAATAAAATTACAAATAATTATCCGCTTTAACGTTGAATAATAATTTAAATGTTTACATTTTAATTTTTGGAGAAAAGTATTTAATTAATTAATTAATTAATTAATTTTGTGTGGTGTGTGTGTGAACTACCGTTGTGGATTTCACTGCACGGCCGACGTCGACTACATCGTATCCACATCTATACACGCGTCAACAAGCGACTGTTTCCCAGTTAACCTTTTCACCGACCGTGTGACCTTTAATATTCCTTTCTCTGTCTTGAAGTGACTCCCTACGTTGGATCTTAGATCTACGAGTCTACAACACAACCGGCGAAAGTTCAGAGTCGGTGGTGACAATCTCGGTAAATTGTGCTCGAGCATTTCTGGATTTTCGTGCCCTAATATACCTGGCCGCCAGTTCGAATCCCGGTCCGGAGGGGGGGGGATAGACTAGCAGCACCGGCCGAAGTTTCTTCTCGTTCTTCTTCACCAGCAGCCGCGTGAGTTTTCTCTCTCTCTCAGTCATCTATAAGTGAAGGGTGTTTCCCTGCCGAGTCGGTGACGTCCCAGTGGAAGAGTTCTTCCGATATCGCATCAGTAAAAGGGCTTCCTCCTGCAGTGGGGGGGTCGATGATAACCTTCGATGACACACGGTCGTACGAAGTGAGCGCCAGGACGGCTTAATGTCTCCTATGCAAAGCAAGAAGAAGTTAATACGTGTTTCGGAAACGTTCGTCTCCTTGAAAAGTCTATCTATGCAATTAATTTCCTCGTTGTTGCTGTTGTCGACAAACCTGATTCAAGAAAAACTTGTAAAGGAACTAAAATTTTTTAAAAAATATTTTCATTAAAGCGAATTTAATAATCGATCGGAGGTATTCTGTTGTGATGTGAGGGTGGGGGACAGACTTACAGACTCGGAGAGAGGGGTGGGTTACTTTACATGCAAAGATGTGAGAGACAATGTCGGTATTTAGAAAGAAAGGGGGGGACACTAATAGAAACGACTGAGGTAAATTCCGGTAAATCCAGGTGTAAGTTATTAAACAGAGACCCTGTGGAATAAAAATGAGGCGAAATTATCCGAAATAAAATAGAAAAACAAGGATCACAACGGTAATCACTGGATGGTGGATGGAGAGCCATCTTTACTTAATTTTTGATAAGAAACATAAAACCGGAAAACAACCCCAGACCCCCACTCGCTGTCTTTCGTGTTTAGTGCCGCGAATTGTGTGGTCTTCTTAGTCATGTCAGGAGGTCTGAACGAAACGGTTTTTATTAACGAATGGAAATTCCTCAGGATACACGATGTTTGGAGAAAATGTCGAAAACGCCTTGTTTCATGTTTGCTAACATTCGGCGCAGAATAAAGAGCAGCAATGGCGACTTCTTTGAGCCCGAATACTAACAGAAATATAACCATCGTTTTAAAATCGGTATTACTCAAATTCTTCCATAGTTTTTTTTTTTTTTATTTTTGGAAATTGCCCATAAAGTTTTGAAATTTCTGTTGGTCTGTGTGCTGCTATATCTGAAGAATAAACGAGCCCATCGCAGTTTCTTCACAAGAACCATATTCTTAGCCTTATCTCCCGCTTCCGTTTCACCAAGTTAGAAGTGTGCCTCCAGAATTAGTTACACTGCCAGATTGTCATGTTAGCGTTTTAGTACTGCGATCGTAATTTTGCCAAACGGTTTGCAATTCCTGACATATACAGTATAGGAAATAATTATGGAAACGGAGGAAAAAACTGGGTATTAAATGTGAACAGCACGTGATAGAATCACGTGTGTAAGAATTGAATGCTCTGTAGTGCAGTCACACGATGATGTAGTAGACTGTGATTGACTGTCATGCCAGCAGTCACTAAGTACTACACCTGCAGAAGGACTAAAAACGTATATAGGCACTGATATTATTGTAGCGTGACGAATACTGTGGGTCTTGGGGAGGAAATATCCCATGACAAGTGTGTAGAGATCGGAGTCGTAGCTAGTGAAGGTAACTCCATGCGAAAGATAGTAACCCGACTTCAGGTTTCAGAAGGAGCTGATATGCAAGACTCTGAGGAGGTTACGCGAAGCTGGTTGTTGTTGTTGTTGTTGTAGAGACATAGCGCCCGAGAGTATCCTTAAAGGGACTTCTTGGCTAGCGCTATCACCTCCGCTGGCTGCGAGACAAGTGCCTTGAGCGGCGGAGTCACTTCACCGAAAATTTGTTGGCGGAGGGAGATAAGACCGGGGCACCGCTGTAGCCAGTGGGACACCGTTTGAGGCTACTCTCCGCAGATGGGGCAGGTAGGGTCGGCTGATTGGTTGACTCTGTGTTGATATGCCTGAAGACGAGGGCAGTGACCAGACCGGAGCCGGCTCAGTAGCACTGCGTCCCGCCGGTTGGTCGTCGCGTTGCTGTCAGTCATCCAATTGTAGTCAGAGTAGACTTGAGCCGATAAGCAGTTTACGGGTGGTGGGTCCGGGATGAGGTGTTGGAGGGCAGCCTTGGCGGACTGGTAGTCGGTAGGTCTGGGAGGGTCTGGTTGGTAGGTAGCAGACTTGGCAGCGGCATCGGCCCATTCATTGCCGGATATACTGCAGTGTCCGGGGATCCACATGATGTGGGTGGGGAAGCAGCGTTGGGAGAGGAGGGACTGGAGGTCTCGGGTGTCGGTGGAACGGTGTAGGAGGGAGAGGCTTAGAGAGCGGCTGTCGGTGCAGATAGTGGCAGGCTCGGCGGGACCGTCAGAGAGAAGCCATAGCAGAGCGAGTCGGAGGGCTGCTTTCTCTTCACAGAAGGAAGACGTGAAGGGAGCTCCTTTTTCAGATCTGGAGAGAATGAGGGAGGGATGGGATGGGTCTCCACTTGTGACGACCATTGCGGCACCCCCGTTGAGTCGGCCATTGGAGGCCGTGTAGATGGTAAGGTTGGATGATGATTGGCGGATGGCCACGAGAGCTGCCTCGTAAAGGAAGGCGGGGGTAGGAGAGGAAGGTGGATCCGTGAGAGATGTGGAGATACGCCAATGACTGGGTCCATAGTCCCATGGGCAGTGTAGGGGGTTGGGTAGTGGGGCTCGGATGGAGAAGTTTTCAAGGAGGGACGAGGCAATCGCTTGGAATGTGGAGCGCCAGCTTGGCCGGTGAAGTCTGTGAGGGCAGTTGGATGGAAGGGTTTGAGATCGAGGGTGCTCAGGAGGTAGACGTGCAGCTTCATCGGCAGAGGTTGCAATTAGGATTTTAGAGGTGGTGTGGTAGCTGCGGGTGCCGGCCTCTAGCCGAAAGGCATCTAAGGGAGTAGACCGCAATTGCCCAGTTATTATTCGAAGTGCCTTGTTCTGAGCGCGGTCCAGTTGGCCGAGTCGGGAAGTGGAAAGCCAGGGTCGCCATGCTGGGGCTGCATAGTTGAGAAGTGAAAGTTGGAGGGATCGGTAAACCTTGCGGAGGCTGTTTTTTCGCCAGCCCCAAGTTTGAGATGTTAGGGAAGCCAGGATGCGGCAGCGAGCCGCTACCTTGCTGGTAACTGCCTCTGTGTGGGGACCGAAGGAGAGGCTCCGATCTAGGATGACGCCTAGAAATTTGGGTGTAGGGTTGTGTCGGAGAGAGGAGTTGCCAAGGGTTATCGTCGGTGACCAATTGGCTTCGTGTGTGTCGCTGGAAAAGAAGCAGTCTTCCGATTTCTCGGCGTTCAGGACCAACTTTTTCCTACGCCTCCATTCTGAGACCGCTGTGACGGCCTCTTGGACCGCCTTCTCAGCTTGCTCCTTGATAGGGTGACTGCTGAGGATGGCCACGTCATCAGCGTACGGGGAGGTCATTTATGGAAAAGAAGGAACAAGGGGGGCGAGGACGGAGCCTTGGGGGGAGGCTCAGCCCTGTCCTTAGTCGAGGGTTGCAAGGAAAATATCTGTCGGTAATGGCCCGAGTTCGATTTCTCTGGAGGCATACTAGGTGCGTTGAGGGAAGAAGAGCGAGGAAGGGGCTGATCGAGAGCAAGCGTAGCAAGAGTGGCAGCGCAGCCCTGTTTGAGTAGCGGGATTTAGGCGGAGGTCGAAACGCCGGCTGAAAGGGAAACAAAGGATCCTAGATTGTCTTCGCCTAGCGGATCCTATTGACAGGGGCCGACTGATGCCTCGTTTGGGTTCGAGGCGTGGGAAGAGGAAGTTGAGGCGCGAATAAGTCAGAGAGCGGCTGGAGAGGTGCATCTGAAGGGAGCGCAGTTCTGCCGAAGGTAACGAGGCCTTGCAGCGTCTATTGACGTCTGTCGAGTGTAGGAGCGTCAGCGTAATCAGACACACGTGTCCTATGGGTCGTCGGTGGTAGCCGCTCACTCACAGTGTAGGCGTATGGGCAAATCACAGACGTGGTGACTTAGCTTTTTGCCGAGAAGCTCTCTCACGCGCATTTCTATTTCTGGCGTTATACGCAAGACTTGGTCTTCGCAGCATCGCTGTTTGCGAAAGCCAGCCTCTGGATTCGGCTAGGTAGTAGAGACGGTTGTGAACCAGCCTTTCCAGGGTTTTCACGATGCAGGATGTGAGACTGACAGGACGAAAGGAGGAAAAATCGGTTGCGGGTTTGCCTGCCTTCTTCAGCGAGAGGATGGCCGCATCTCTCCAAATTTGGGGACATCGACCTGAGTTGAAGCTCCCGTTGTAGATTTCAAGGAGTTCTTGGCGTGCCAGTGGGCCATGGGCGATGAGGAAAGAGGGGGGAATGTCGTCCAAGCCGGGAGCACCACCAGGGCGAAGTTGCTGGATTGCGTTGTCTAACTCCCGAAGGGAGAAGTCAGAGCAGCTCTAGTCGTCAGCGGTGGGAGACCGGAGCAGTTCCTTGACAAGCCGTCTTTTTGTTCGATCGTCTTTGTCGAGTGATAGGCGACTGACTGCGGCGTAATGGTGCATGAAGGCGTTAGCTTTGCCTTCGTTCGTTGTGATTATGCGACCATTGTGCTGCAAAGGTTCAACAAGGCTACTCGAGTCTGGGCCACCGCTGAGTGAGCGGATGCGCCAGGGCTGTGCTCTAGTTCGGAAAGAAAGTCAGCCATTTTGGTGAAACTTAGCTTCGAATACTTAGATTGTGTGCTATTTACGTTTCTCAGTTACATTTCCTCCTATGATGCACATCATGTGCATGTTTCGATGATTTTTTTTCCAAAACTGTATTGTATAAAAGTTTAATAAAAGATTGATTCTTAGATATATAAGATAATTGTGAATAAGCAGAAAGAGTTACCTGTGATTGCTGCTGCCCATTAGAAAATCGAACGCTCCATCCACCAGAGCCTCTCTCTTTTATTGGTATGATTCATTTACTACAGAACGAAGTAAAACACTAAAACCGACCGTGTTTAATGAAGACGATGTTGTTAGGAAATACACCACGTTATTTATTAATTACATGTTTTTAGCTTTTCAATTCAAAATCAATTATTTCTAGTTCTTGTCCCCTTTTGTTCGGTTTACTACTCCAGCCCTTAACGGGTCCGAACTGGCGGTGCTTATATCATCCTCGACGAGCTGACTGCCACCTTTTGTGTCAGACTTTCACCTGGAGTTATCTCATCGCTCTCCCAGCAGGAGGAAGTGGACCCTCGAAGACCTAATCGGGACGAATCAACTCCTCCTCCTTCGCTCGGAGAAAGAATAATTCTTCACCAGTAAGAAAAGCTGTTTGTTGAGGGGAGGTAATACGTAACAACGTAGCTCACGTCTTCTGAAAATCAAGGAGATCCCATCCTACCCTAAACATATCTACACATACATATATATATATATATATCATTGTTAAAAGCGTCGTCAGCAACTCAGGTGCGAAAACAAAAGGACAAAGAAGGTCACAAGTGTAGAGTCCTCTGACAGAAAGCCAACACAACGACAGACATCCGCACCTTTTCCTTTCCGTCTGTTCTTTGGTCTTTGAGATAGGATCACTTAACGAACGACATCACCGAGGCGTGGAGGAAGCAGCTGACCTACACAGCCAACCTTGGCATAACTGCCTTTACTTCGTACAGCAACCGCACAACTGAGCTTCCTCTCGCCGTTCTGATCGATAAGCACGCATTGATCGCTCTCGTGGGGGTCCCTAAAGGCGTTAGTTTTAAGGAGACTGTCGATTGCTCAGTTTACACACCACACGAACGTATGACATTGCCACCGATACTTGATTATAAGAACGTGTGCGCGTGGACTGATTACAGGTGCCACGCCGAAGACAGGCTAGCAAGCAAAGCAAAAACATGAATAAATCAAGACAACAGAAACTAAACACAAAGCACATTTTAAAAAAAAGAATCAAAGAAATCTGCTATTGTCTCGGGTGGTTGGTCCGAGTATTTTATGATTTCGAATTCAAATTAACTGCTTCATCGGAAAGAAGCGTTGGTAGTGTGGAATCTGACAGGACAGGTGCGACAAATGACTGCATTTTGCCTTAAGTCACAAACTCTGAAATTATGCAAATCAACAAGGGGCGACTGAGTTATCGTTCCTGTAATATATTCTGCTCGACGATCGAGGTAGTGCAAACAACATCAGTTGATTCTTGCGCACAGCATGCTGGGTATTCATAAAACGAAACGAGTTCTAATTTTACTCGCTATAATAAAAGACACCCGTTTATTTTCATACAGAGAATATTTTAACAAATTCAAATGTCATTCTGGGAACTGTAGTTGTCAGATCCCGATGCCATTTTCAAGAAAATGCTGGTTACTAATCCGCTAGGGGTCGTCAAAAGCTGCTGAAATGTTTTTGCATTTAGTCAAAAGCGATCTCTCTCTCTCTCTCTCTTCTAATCGTAAGCCCTGAAAATGCACCGAGCGAGACCCAGAGTTCAGTAACCGAGTGGACTCGAGGGAGGGACGGAGAGGGAAGCAGATGATGGCAAAGGCCACAAATCAACCGTAACCCTGGACTCGTACCTCCCCGAACCATTCTTTTTGTTCCCTGTCAAATATTCAAGTTAATCAATTGGTTACGTTTGAAGGCGCTAAAGAAAGAGCAGTTATCCGAAACTTGCTGAGATCTCGGGAGGAAGAACATTTTCTAATTTGAATCTTTGTCGTTAAATACATTTTAAAATTGTAATTATAGAAAGTGGAAGTCTGAACGCGTAATTCCTTGTTCTTGTTAGCGGAGCCAAACCAGACCTTTCCTGACAAACGCCTGACATTCATTTTGTGCTGTTGTTATTGTTGTTGAAATATACTGCCGCTAGTGGCGCTGTCCACTAACCGGTGTTAAACGGGGTTCTGCCAACCTCTAAAAATGGAAATTTAAATTCCAATCAAAGGTTAGGCCAAATTTCTACAGAAAATGGCAGTAAACAAGAACTAACGGGCCACGAAGCCGTTATAGTTACACCAGTAAGGACACTACGGGCCATAAATGTTGATTGGCCAATCAGCTAATTAATTATGCATAGGGAAGTATATTTAGATGAAAGAAACCTTCCGAGACAGGAAGGTTTACAATAACGTATTGTATCGAACTTCGTGAAACCTGTGCCGAAGGGATAACATGTTTTCATTTCGAATACTGCGAAGAGGTAAGTGCTCAAGTAAGTTAATGGGAACAAACTGCGAATGTTTTAAATCAGCTATTCCATAAAAACTGATTCATATGAGAATGTAGGTATGCTTACAAATTTGGATATTTCTCGGAGCAGGAATACTGAATTTCGTGTCGTTTAAACGTATGCTAAGACACACATCAAAACTAAAGAAATACAGTATTTATTAGACGGGACATGCACCTATGCCCGGCGCAAATCGCTTTGTATCTCGTCGAGAAGTTACGGGCAGTATCACAAATACGCTCAGCCGACACCCATGATGCACTACAACGTCAGGACTTTCCAACGATTACGTCACTTACAGAACTTCCATTTACCAACAAGACGATGACTGTAGTAAAAGGGCTGTCATTCAATGAAAATCACCAGGAAGATTTAGGAGGCTAAACGATGGACAAATCCAACTGAATGGTGGCGTCTTGTGCTTGTAGCTACTGCCATAAGCTCATAGATATGTCAGCGCAATCACCGTAAATAAAATAAAACATTGAGTTTTAATCTTTCCCTTTACACACGTGTATTCCTTTGTGATCGGGTATTAAGGCAACTTTCCACATTGCATTGCTAGCACGTATTATGCTGTGGGAAGTAAGCCTACAGGAGATGGAGTAAGTGCTCCACAAACTTGGAGTCTTTGGATGTGCTGCCCTCGGCACTTCAACGTCAATCGGATGCATGAGTTGACCCGGTGACTCCACAGCCTACTTCAAGACTTCATCTGCAGCCTGAGAGACAGTAGGTTCTACAGTCACAGCTAGATGCAGAGACGAGAAAAGCCATTAGCCGTACTACTACTACTACTACCACTACCTACCGCTATTACTACTACTACTACTACTACTACTACTACTACTACTACTACTACTACTACCTACTGCCAGTTCAAGAATGATGTTGCAGCAGCTGCTAACAGATGGTAGCCGAGCGCTTGTTGGCTCTCCGGTGGAGTGGACAGTGATGCCAACTAGAGGGAAGCTTAATGTTTCGATGTGTATGACGTATAGAGCGAATTTACTCCCAGATCACTGCCAGCAGTAGCAACGATTACAAACAACAACAACAACGAACCATATAGAAAAAAATAATAATTGGCTTTGAATAATAAAGCTATTTGTAGAGGATCCACATTCTTTTTGACATTACGTATTTCTTTTCTTTTGAAGCTTATTTGTTGTTGTTGTTGCTAGTATAATTTGTACCTTGTGGGGGGGGCAGGATGTTCGGTTTAATTTCCCAAAATTTAATTTGTCGTTCTACAATCACTAATTACCGGCTCAATCTTTATAGCAGCAATTATTAATGAGTTGTTTCCATCTAAACTATTTTTAAAAAACAAAAAATACCAAGGAACATATTTTTTTTTAAGTATATAATTGATCTTTAATTAATTATTTTTTAATTGGATTTTTAAAACGCAAACTCAGGGAAAAATCAACGTTTATTGTGTGATATAATTTGGTTTTCTTGCACAGTCGCTCTTATTTTAATACAAATCTGAGAAAAATATCCTATAACATAAGGATTAGTATTATTATAACCGGCTTTGAGCATTTTGTTCAGTGTTTTATAAATATTTTAAATTATTTTTAACATTACAAAATATACATATTGTCTAAATTTTCTGTGAATCAGCTGAATAGGGGCAATCAAATCACTAGTAACCGCATTATCTCCCTTGTATCCTAATTCTGTAATCGTTTTTCGTCTTTAACTTTGTCGATATTCACCGTTCTATAGCTAATTCCCTAAGTTATCCTTAGGAAGTGGGAACAAATTAAATTTCTGAAAATGTCAAAAGAATCACCGTTTGACAAACTACAGAGACACCACTACTATTATTATTAGCATTATTAAAGCTACTAGAATAAATTAACGCGGAAGATTGCTCGGCTCGATGATTTGGACTTGAATATGGCCATCACAGCCATCAAAATTAATTATCAAATTAATTTTACCTAATTAAAAAATTAATTGCGGTTTCTGTTTTTACAGTGCTGATAAAATTACTTTATGATCGATTACAGAATTAGGATACAAGGGAGATAATGCGGTTACTAGTGATTTGATTGCCCCTATTCAGCTGATTCACAGAAAATTTAGACAATATGTATATTTTGTAATGTTAAAAATAGTTTAGATGGAAACAACTCATTAATAATTGCTGCTATAAAGATTGAGCCGGTAATTAGTGATTGTAGAACGACAAATTAAATTTTGGGAAATAAAAACGAACATCCTGCCCCCCCAAGGTACAAATTATACTAGCAACAACAGCAAGAACAAATAAGCTTCAAAAGAAAAGAAATACGTAATGTCAAAAAGAATGTGGATCATCTACAAATAGCTTTATTATTCAAAGCCAATTATTATTTTTTTCTATATGGTTCGTTGTTGTTGTTGTTGTTTGTAATCGTTGCTACTGCTGGCAGTGATCTGGGAGTAAATTCGCTCTATACGTCATACACATCGAAACATTAAGCTTCCCTCTAGTTGGCATCACTGTCCACTCCACCGGAGAGCCAACAAGCGCTCGGCTACCATCTGTTAGCAGCTGCTGCAACATCATTCTTGAACTGGCAGTAGGTAGTAGTAGTAGTAGTAGTAGTAGTAGTAGTAGTAGTAGCGGTAGGTAGTGGTAGTAGTAGTAGTAGTACGGCTAATGGCTTTTCTCGTCTCTCTGCATCTAGCTGTGACTGTAGAACCTACTGTCTCTCAGGCTGCAGATGAAGTCTTGAAGTAGGCTGTGGAGTCACCGGATCAACTCATGCATCCGATTGACGTTGAAGTGCCGAGGGCAGCACATCCAAAGACTCCAAGTTTGTGGAGCACTTACTCCATCTCCTGTAGGCTTACTTCCCACAGCATAATACGTGCTAGCAATGCAATGTGGAAAGTTGCCTTAATACCCGATCACAAAGGAATACACGTGTGTAAAGGGAAAGATTAAAACTCAATGTTTTATTTTATTTACGGTGATTGCGCTGGCGTGACGCCCGACATATCTATGAGCTTATGGCAGTAGCTACAAGCACAAGACGCCACCATTCAGTTGGATTTGTCCATCGTTTAGCCTCCTAAATCTTCCTGGTGATTTTCATTGAATGACAGCCCTTTTACTACAGTCATCGTCTTGTTGGTAAATGGAAGTTCTGTAAGTGACGTAATCGTTGGAAAGTCCTGACGTTGTAGTGCATCATGGGTGTCGGCTGAGCGTATTTGTGATACTGCCCGTAACTTCTCGATGAGATACAAAGCGATTTGCGCCGGGCATAGGTGCGTGTCCCGTCTAATAAATACTGTATTTCTTTAGTTTTGATGTGTGTCTTAGCATACGTTTAAACGACACGAAATTCAGTATTCCTGCTCCGAGAAATATCCAACATTTGTAAGCATACCTACATTCTCATATGAATCAGTTTTTATGGAATAGCTGATTTAAAACATTCGCAGTTTGTTCCCATTAACTTACTTGAGCACTTACCTCTTCGCAGTATTCGAAATGAAAACATGTTATCCCTTCGGCACAGGTTTCACGAAGTTCGATACAATACGTTATTGTAAACCTTCCTGTCTCGGAAGGTTTCTTTCATCTAAATATACTTCCCTATGCATAATTAATTAGCTGATTGGCCAATCAACATGTATGGCCCGTAGTGTCCTTACTGGTGTAACTATAACGGCTTCGTGGCCCGTTAGTTCTTGTTTACTGCCATTTTCTGTAGAAATTTGGCCTAACCTTTGATTAGAATTTAAATTTCCATTTTTAGAGGTTGGCAGAACCCCGTTTAACACCGGTTAGTGGACAGCGCCACTAGCGGCAGTATATTTCAACAACAATAACAACAGCAACAAAATGAATGTCAGGCGTTTGTCAGGAAAGGTCTGGTTTGGCTCCGCTAACAAGAACAAGGAATTACGCGTTCAGACTTCCACTTTCTATAATTACAATTTTAAAATGTATTTAACGACAAAGATTCAAATTAGAAAATGTTCTTCCTCCCGAGAGCTCAGCAAGTTTCGGATAACTGCTCTTTCTTTAGCGCCTTCAAACGTAACCAATTGATTAACTTGAATATTTGACAGGGAACAAAAAGAATGGTTCGGGGAGGTACGAGTCCAGGGTTACGGTTGATTTGTGGCCTTTGCCATCATCTGCTTCCCTCTCCGTCCCTCCCTCGAGTCCACTCGGTTACTGAACTCTGGGTCTCGCTCGGTGCATTTTCAGGGCTTACGATTAGAAGAGAGAGAGAGAGAGAGAGATCGCTTTTGACTAAATGCAAAAACATTTCAGCAGCTTTTGACGACCCCTAGCGGATTAGTAACCAGCATTCTCTTGAAAATGGCATCGGGATCTGACAACTACAATTCCCAGAATGACATTTGCATTTGTTAAAATATTCTCTGTATGAAAATAAACGGGTGTCTTTTATTATAGCGAGTAAAATTAGAACTCGTTTCGTTTTATGAATACCCAGCATGCTGTGCGCAAGAAATCAACTGATCTTGTTTGCACTACCTCGATCGTCGAGCAGAATATATTACAGGAACGATAACTCAGTCGCCCCTTGTTGATTTGCATAATTTCAGAGTTTGTGACTTAAGGCAAAATGCAGTCATTTGTCGCACCTGTCCTGTCAGATTCCACACTACCAACGCTTCTTTCCGATGAAGCAGTTAATTTGAATTCGAAATCATAAAATACTCGGAACAACCCCGAGACAATAGCAGATTTCTTTGATTCTTTTTTTAAAAATGTGCTTTGTGTTTAGTTTCTGTTGTCTTGATTTATTCATGTTTTTGCTTTGCTTGCTAGCCTGTCTTCGGCGTGGCACCTGTAATCAGTCCACGCGCACACGTTCTTATAATCAAGTATCGGTGGCAATGTCATACGTTCGTGTGGTGTGTAAACTGAGCAATCGACAGTCTCCTTAAAAACTAACGCCTTTAGGGACCCCCACGAGAGCGATCAATGCGTGCTTATCGATCAGAACGGCGAGAGGAAGCTCAGTTGTGCAGTTGCTGTACGAAGTAAAGGCAGTTATGCCAAGGTTGGCTGTGTAGGTCAGCTGCTTCCTCCACGCCTCGGTGATGTCGTTCGTTAAGTGATCCTATCTCAAAGACCAAAGAACAGACGGAAAGGAAAAGGTGCGGATGTCTGTCGTTGTGTTGGCTTTCTGTCAGAGGACTCTACATTTGTGACCTTCTTTGTCTTTTTGTTTTCGCACCTGAGTTGCTGACGACGCTTTTAACAATGATATATATATATATATGTATGTGTAGATATGTTTAGGGTAGGATGGGGATCCTCCTTGATTTTCAGAAGACGTGAGCTACGTTGTTACGTATTACCTCCCCTCAACAAACAGCTTTTCTTACTGGTGAAGAATTATTCTTTCTCCGAGCGAAGGAGGAGGAGCTGATTCGTCACGATTAGGTCTTCGAGGGTCCACTTCCTCCTGCTGGGAGAGCGATGAGATAACTCCAGGTGAAAGTCTGGCACAAAAGGTGGCAGTCAGCTCGTCGAGGATGATATAAACACCGCCAGTTCGGACCCGTTAAGGGCTGGAGTAGTAAACCGAACAAAAGGGGACAAGAACTAGAAATAATTGATTTTGAATTGAAAAGCTAAAAACATGTAATTAATAAATAACGTGGTGTATTTCCTAACAACATCGTCTTCATTAAACACGGTCGGTTTTAGTGTTTTACTTCGTTCTGTAGTAAATGAATCATACCAATAAAAGAGAGAGGCTCTGGTGGATGGAGCGTTCGGTTTTCTAATGGGCAGCAGTAATCACAGGTAACTCTTTCTGTTTATTCGCAAGTATCTTAATATACAACTTTTAAATATACAGTTTTGGAAAAAATCATCGAAACATGCACATGATGTGCATCAATTAGGAGGAAATGTAACTGAGAAACGTAAATAGCACACAATCTAAGTATTAGTATTTGGTATGTGTGTCCCTTGTGTTATATAGAGCGTGACGACTCATTTCCATGCTTCCATACAGGTGGACGGCGGTGGAATGGTGTTCCAAATACCCTGTGGCACTTTTCAAAATTCATCCAAGATGTTTGGCCGATCTGACGTTTCAGTAGCAGTATAAAAGGGTTAATGTTCCATCAGCCTCTTTAGGTTCCAGTTAAAAAACAAACAATGCTTGTCCTCATTGTCATGTTGGAAGATGAATTCCCGTCCAATGATATTCCTTCCTGGAGGAATGGCATGATGGATGTGAACCTGCCTGTACCTGTCGGCGTTCATTCTTCGATTCTATGCAAATCTCCGATTATCTTGGCTGATATGAAGTTCCAAAATTGCGTCAATCCGTCCGCACGCTCCACTGTAGCTGTTGTTCACTGACTGTTAGATCGCTACTCGGCTCACCTTGAAACAAACGTCTGTTGGTTCCTGCCAAACAGTTCAAACCTGGACCCATCGGTAAAGAGCAGCTTCTTACAGGTCAACAAATGGATGCCCCTGCGGCAAATTTTAAACATGAAGGTTAATTTCTGATATCACAAAGTAAAAACTGCAAGAGTTATATCCCTTGTACTTTACATCTTTTTTCTTTAGTAAGTAAAGAAATACTGACACCACCAAATTTCTGTAGCATTTCTAACCGAGGAGAGGAGAAAACAATAAAATTCAAACCTAGTTTAGCTCGCACAGAGACCCATGGGAAGGTGATGTCGTCATCGAAAGCTTTAGTTAATGTATCACGTGTTTTTGTTTAAAAACTATACGCGCGAAAGTTTCTGTGTGTTTCGATCCGGGATCGCTGTAAAGTTGCGATGGGTTAGCAACCAGTCACACAAACATAGGTGATCACCACCTTGCTTGTAAATAAATGTAGAATAATTTTCCTCGGATTAGCATAACGTTGAATAAGGAAACGGTAAAGTTATTTCCCTTGAACCACGGAGTAAACTCAATTACTGTTTTTTACTATAAAAACGTTATTTAAAAAGCTGACTGCTGCACGGGACGGGGAAGCGTCACGTGGTTGGCTACTTCGGTACACTTTCGAAATCAATTAACGCCGCTATTAACTCAGTCCCACTGGGACTGGCTCCCATAAAATGTAAGTCCCTGTTAACACTCACTCACACTCGCTCACCCCTCTCTCTCTCTCTCTCTCTCTCTCTCTCTCTCTCACTCGAATCACTGAGCGATGTCTGAACGGCTTTCTAGCTCTGGTTTGCTCTACTTTAATCATTATTCGTTAGTTCTACACCCCGCTCTATGAAATTTTAACCTTTATTCTAACCCGAGAAGTAAAACTAAACATTCTTCTGTACTTATATTTAAAAAAAAAAAACATTATTATTTCATGGCCATAGAAAATAATTACGCGCTTACCTCCCTTTGCTTACCCTAACAGTAACGGCTGCATACTGAGAGCTTTTGTTGTTTTTCCCCTTCTAAATAACACGTTTATTTTTACTTTTAAAATAATCATATTCTAGACAGATAACAGTAAACTTCGTAATACCTTTCCGTCCTTCAGATTAATTCTATAGTTTCTCTGATTTTTTTATTCCATTAAAAATCACTTACGTGAAACAAAGATGTCCGAAAACAGGGGAGATAAGCTACGGTTCCCCCACCCACCTGACCGGAATATCAGTTTGGTGTTTGTTTATAAATCGCGATTGCGAATTTCATTGTTATCTCGACGCTCGCAATCTCTCTTCTGTTGGTGTTCTTTCTTCCCTTGTCGCTGGTGACGGGAATTCCGGATAACGCCGCTACCTATCTGCAAGTCGGTCAGTGTGACTGATGCAGCTATCGAAATGTTAGCGATGTTTAATGCCCCCCTATAAGCTGATAGTGCAGCCAACTCTGCGGCGAGAATTAGCCGGGTCAGTGGTCGAAGCCTGCCCGGCTGCTTGAGCAGTTGGTCTGGTATTGAAAGCCCAAAGGCGATGAATGCACCTTCCAATTTAATGTGAAACTGACGCTTGATGTTCTGGAAGTTGGATCGCTGCATGTGGTACTTCCTCTCACTCCTCGTGCAAAAAGCTTGGGCCAGGGAGGCGCACTGCGCCCCGATCTGATCGCTGAGTCCAAATCCCGGCTTAAAGCCAGCGGATGATCCCGGGAACGACGACAGGCTGGAGCTGTTAGCATTTAGAGTTCTCGACTCGACGAGGAGATCAGGATTTTTTGTTTGGGATACACCTCCTCACACCTCCAGCGCTGGTTCCTCGATTTTCAGCTTGTTCTCCGCGCCGACGAACTTCCATCGACGACACATCGCACGAGAGATGACATCGGAACGAGACACGCCGGTCTCCACGTCCTCGAATGTTTGACTAAGTCCATTTTGCTGATGTCGATGATCTGAATCCATTGGACCTTCAATAGGATGACGGAAACTGTGTCCTCGGGATTTTCTCAGGTCAATGGCATCGCCGAACAGATTTTGTCGCACATCTTGAGTAATTATTATCTATGCGTAATTTCATTTTACGGGGACGTTAAAAAGGGGGAATGTTTTTGAACACAACTTAGTCACGAAACGACCGATAAAAGAGCGATCGTGCCAAATTGCCTTCCTACGCTTCTGCAGGAGAGCCCAGCATCTTTAATTCCTATCATCTGCCGCGTCCGGGCTCCTGCGTACCGACTCGTGCTAGAATTTACACAGCGGCAGCTTTAGACCAATTTAAACCCCTTAGCGCACTTATAAATCGTGGTATCGTGCTTCATTTATTAAAAGCCAGCGCAACGCGGATGCGCGATTAAGAGGTACAAGAGGTACGGGGACTGTATGAGAATACGGCCGGCACAATTAATACCTTTACACTACACGAGATTTCACTCCACCGAGAAAATAAATTATTGCTGCCGCCATATTTTATTGTAGATTAACGGGAAGGACGATTTGGCGGTGGTTGACTTAGGTCGAGATGTATGCATAACTAGGTGAAACAATCTCTGGGTTATTTATGTGCATCAAGTGAGAGTGGGAGCCCATCACTCGAGTAACCTTTCTTCTGTGTGGCCTGGACCATGGAGAGATCTAGGACTGACATGGTGATGATGATGATAATGTGCATATGTACTTTTACAAAATTACTGGAATCGCTAGGAATGGTGGGAAATTTTCAGAAGACAGTAAACCATATGAAGGAGTCAGCAGTAGCGACGATCTTAAGAGAATGCGATTTAATTTGACTTATTTAGTTGGTCGGTCGAACAAATAACATCGGAATAAAACAGTCCTATAGAATAGAACGTGCTAAAGCTAAACTGGTGAGAAAATATGTTTCCAACAGAAATTTTCTTAAATTGTCATCTTGCTTTTTAATTTGTTTAGCATCCTTGTGGGCGGGTCGGAGGTCGACTACTAACCTTGAAAGGCTCGAGTTCGATTCCCGGCAGGTTTGGCAAACCTCACTAGCGTGTTTCTTCTCGGTTTATTTCATCAGCTGTAAGCTCCAGTTTTCTCTCACATCTGAAAGATAAAGTTCGAGTAGGCATTTATCTGGTGCATGTAATGGGGATTTCGCGAGTAGCTCTGGACTGCCTCGCACCTCGACCACGGCTCAAGAGCTCCCAACCATACCTAGATAACTACTAACTCGGTCACCAAGGTCTCTCGACTGGCTCACACCTCGACCACCGCTCAAGAGCTCCCAACCATACCTAGGTAACTACTAACTCGGTCACCACGGTCTCTCGACTGCCTCGCACCTCGACCACCGCTCAAGAGCCCCCAACCATACCCAGGTAACTACTAACTCAGTCACCACGGTCTCTCGACTGCCTCGCACCTCGACCACCGCTCAAGAGCCCCCAACCATACCTAGGTACTGTCCACAAATCAAGGAAGCAACAGCTACCTTACTTAAATCTTTAGAAGAACCACCTTTAGAGTCAAAACTATTAAATGATTGTTAAAATAATAGCACATTTAGATCTTTCAGTTACGCGGAGCTCCTCCTAAATAACTCTAAGCCGTCTGTCAGCAGACTCCGGATGACGAGACTCCTCACACCAACGCAGGTAAGTCAATTGCTGTTCTTTCCTGATTCCAGGTAAACGGAGAAGCGGTGCGAATGTTTGTTTTGTCTGTAAATAGATGATTCATTTTTTGTGTGATTTTTCATTAATAGATTTTTTAAAAAATTTTTTGCATTATCAGTGTAGATGGCATCCTGTTAACTAATGCGTTTTGGCTGAATTAATTATCAGCCATGGGGTTCCTGTCACTGCTGATTTATGGAACTTTACCGTTTTTCAGCGATATGAAAAAGCGATAATAAATAATAATAAAAATAAGAATAAATAATAATAATAATAATAATAAATAAAATAATAATAATAATAAAATAATAAATAATGATCATCAAACTTTTAAAAACCGAAAATATATTTAGCAGGGAAAAAAATCTGAAAAATGTCAAGATCTTTAGTATTCCAGAGAATTGGAAAAGAAAATGCCCCTATTTTTAGGGAAGTTTGCCGAATACTGTGTCCTTACTACTACTATCTCCAGGTCGCTTTGTCTTTGCGGCTTTTACCACAAAAAACATAATGGAATTCTTTGGTGTGGGGGAAAAAATTGATGCCATGGTTGAGTTGTAGCCCAGAAAATTGTAAAATAAATTTATAAAATAGTTCCATACAAGAAAGAGTATACATAGTTCAGTATCTGCTATACTTTAGTACAGTGGTTCCCAACGCCTGGTGTTTTCTGTGGGGTCGCCGAAGCCTGGAAGTTTCAGTTTTTGCCGTATGACTGAGTCGAGGAACTGTTCACGAGTATGTACTCGTTTTGTGTATATGTACCGTATTTTCCGGCTTATAAGACGCACTTTTTTCCCAGAAAGAAGTATACAAGAATTACCCTGCGTCCGATACGCCGGTATTATCACCGATGGGAGGCCGATCGCCGAAGGTGTAGGGCTTGTCTCCCACGACTGGCACTCGCGGTTGCGTCACAGGCCTCTGCGGTAACACACCGGCCCCACCCCGCAGCTTCCTGTCGCTCTGCGACCCTCACAGAAACACGGACAATACACGCTAGTGACAAAGGCCGGAACTCGAACTGTTACCACAGTAGGACTGACGCAATCGATCCGCGCTCCCATCGGCTAACGCCATTGGGGCCCTGCAGCTAAAAGACTCGGACCACGACCCCTGGGGACAGAGCACACCTACAAGGACCGGACTGCGACTTCGGCCGGACGCGCACTAGCCAGCTCGATTACAGGCCAACTTTGGCACCGACACGACCAGTGTCACGATGCTTACCTTCCTAGTTCGGCTTCCATTTGCCTCCACCTATCTCTGCGAGATTGGATTTTCAACTCTCGTTCACATCAAAACAAAGGCAAGGAACAGGCTGAACGTTGAGGGTGACACGAGGTTGGCTTTGGCAAATAGACGGCCGCGAATTCCCAAGATGGCTGCCCAGACGCAACAACAAGCATCGCAGCAGATCACTAGATTTTGAGAAAGATGAGTGTAAGATGTCTTTTCCTGGTGAATTTCTCTCAAAACTGTCAATATATTGAAATAAAACTCTTATTTATGTGATTTTTTTGCTAAATTTATTCTTTGATTTTTTTTTTTCAATTATGGAAGAGTGTGGAAGGGGGTTAGGGGTCTTTTGAGTGTTAGAAAAGGGTCCACGAGTCCAAAAAGGTTGGGAACCACTGAGCTCGGTTACTTTTTTTTCTATCAAATGGACATAACTGCTCCGTAAGAATCGAATTTTCTTATGCAAGTTTATTCAATTATACATAAGTCTTCCAAAAGGAAAAAAAAATCTCGCGGAATAAATGATCTTCCGTACCAACTTCCCTACATCATTGATTTCAAGAAAATTCCATTGAATTTCAATTCACTACTTTTTTGTATTTCATTCTAAAAGAGCTCAAGAACAAAATGGCGATCGTCTTCTACGCAACGATGTGAGAACATTTGCTTCATTCGTTCATCAAATGACATTTGGTAATTTGAGATTAGTAATTTTAGATCTGAAACCGAATCATGAGTAATAGTTATGTATGTTAAAGGGTCTGTTTGCGGGCCTTCCGTCTCCTCTCTCTCTCCTCTCCCTCTGTTGACATGGTCTCTCCCTCTCTCTCTCTCCTCTCCTCTCCTTCTCTCTCTCCTCCCTCTGTAATGACTGGTCTCTCTCCTCTCTCTCTCCTCTCTCTCTCCCCCTCCTCCCCTCTCTCTCTCTCCTCTCTCTCTCCTCCTCCTCTCCTCCTCTCTCTCTCTCTCTCGCTCTCTCTCTCCCTCTCTCTCTCTCTCTCTCTCTCTCTCTCTCTCTCCTCTCTCTCCTCTCTCCATCTTTTCTTGGTACCGATTTGATCTGATCTTCGCGTATTGAAGCCGTTAAGATATCGCGCAAATTCACCCTAAACGGTGGTGGGAAGAGGCTTAGGGTTCTGGTTTTTTTTTTTTTTAAAGGAAGAAAAATGTAGCAGCAGTTGTAGGTTTTTTAATATACTTACGCGTATTGGATTTAACGACAGTATACGGCGGGAAGGGAGAATCTGTTTCCAGTTATTTGTCATCTTTGATACGCTGACGGCACGGACGGTATAAGGGCACTTCTTCGGTAATGTTAAAGGGGCATTTTGGTTAATTCTTCAGAGCAACTCGATACGATCTTCAGGAATAATATTTTACTAAAACGGTCGGCTGTATATATAAACAGGTAACCGGGTTCAAACAGTTTAAAGAGTGCATATAAACAGAATCGGTTTTCATTATCTGATTTCGTGCTCACGAACTGTTCTATCTTCTCGCCGACAGGTTTTATTATTATTATTATTATTATTATTATTATTATTATTATTATTATTATTATTAATTATTATTAAATCTAAAATATATATATGGTATTGAACTGTTTTTAGTGCGATAAATATTACAGATAGTTACTATTAGTATTAATTAATTTAAGAATCGCCCTGACGGTTATTTCTCTTCTCTGCTTGAGCGCATCGCGACGGATCGAAGCCCCATCGCCATGCAGGGTGGCGACAGACAGTGGACTGGATGGCCGCGGGACTTACGGGTCAGATGATCCTTCAACACCAGACAGAACTACTCCAGCAGTAGTCCCTCCTCAGGTGATTCGAGAGGAGTCCTAGCCGTTCACCAGCATCGTTCTCTACAATAGATAAAAGTCCGGTTTTAATCTCTCCGAGTAAAGTCCGCCTTTTGGCCGTGCGAAAACGGACTTTATTTTTCTTTACTCGGCGAGTAAACAAGATGTTGACGGCTGATAATTTTGTCGGGGGGGGGCTCATCAGTTTATTGAGACCAGAACCCGAGAGAGGAGGAGGAAGAAGAAATTATAGAAGGAGCCACGCATCGCTTTCTCTCGCTCTCTCTGTATGTGCACACACAATACCGTGAAAAAGTCTTAGGTCACCTTGCAAACGCTCATATCCGTGTCGCTTCCTCTGAGAATAATAACTGAATTAAAATGGCAAAAAGATAATAGATGCTGATGGGCATTTGAGATAATATTTCTTTATGAGCAACGTAAAACGCAACGAGAAATGAAGTATAACCGACACGTCGAGATGTTCCATTCGAGAAATTATCCCGAAATCTAAAGATATTGGTTTATTTTCTGACAGGAAAAGATGTGAACGATTTAGAAAACTATCTACGAAGGATTAATACTACCTCAAGACAACTTCTCTAAATTTTCCGGCAAGGAGATAAAGCAACACCTGGCAGAACTCTTAAGGGATCAGCCTCTTGATTTTACGGTACGCCAGATCTTTAAGACAGTGTAGATTTAAAAGACAGATGGTAGTCAGGACACTTCTTTTATGTAAAGTTCGGTCAGTTGAATCGAAGTTAGAAATGTTGGGGTCTGAGAAAGAAATAATGGGATGTATGAAGAGTTGGAAACGATCATAAGGAAATGTGACTGCAGTCAAATCGTGGTGGACGCTCTATTCAGGTTTGGTGATGTATCTCGACCGTGAGTGTTGCTGATTCAGTAAGATTAGAAGGGAATATGAAGGCAGCCGGATACGAGCAGATTTCTCACTCACCACGCTATTCCTTCAGTATTCAGTTGTATTCATATTTCACCATGACAACGATCCGGAACATACACTGCAAAAAAAGAGAGTGGGATGCTGGATTTATGGCCTTCACAGAGCCGTGATCTTAATATCAGTGAACATGTCTAGGACAGAATAAAGAATAAACAGCAGCCAAAAACCAAGGCAGTGCTTATGGATACATAGAACAGCATTCCAGCTGATATTATTTCAAAACTACAAGAGAGTCTTTTGAGATGCATTCCGTCAGTCATGGAAAAAGTGTGGGCATACAGAATATTAGTATACAACTCTTATTTTCCTCATTTTATCTGATCTACTTCTCATTATTTTGTTGTTGTTGTTTTTTTTTCATCTGAATTTACGAATAAAAATGTAGGCACCTAAGACTTTTGCACTGTACTGTGAACCATGTATCCATACATGGAAATCACTGACATTATTACTTCAAGATTTTTATTCTTTCATGTGAACAAAAGCTGCACAGACTTTTGACATCCTAGTGACTTTTGAAAATATTACCGGTAACAAACCTCCCATCCATCTTGTAAACAGTTCCATAGTTGACTGACATTGGTTGGTCTTTTCTTAACTCTTCGGTCCAGTACAAGTCCAATGATCTAGAGACTGAAGACCAACCAAACCACCTTTTGAAGAAGTCCTTCCGATTCTTTCCTTAAAAGGTGTGTTATTCTCGAAGGTTTGCAGTGTTTACCCGGATCGATACCTTGTTGCACTGTAAACTCAACACCCCTCACTCGATCCCCTGGTGGAATTGTATAGCGATGCAGAATAGTCGACATCCTAGTATACAGAGAAACAGCCTCATTCTCACATTTCCAGCGCCGTAGATTCATCTCTCATGCTTTACCCCTGGCTTTCTTCTAACGTACTCTGCAGTGGCTTAGTCCTAGATATCTGAATCCCGCTCTTACCTGGCTACATGCCATAGCTCCAAGGTGTAGCCCCGCTACTCGGTCACCTCTCCTAACCGTCCTTTGGTGGGGGGAAAGACTGATGATATGTCGACCATCGCAGAGCAACTGTGATCAGCGCTTAATTCCCCACCTGTCAAGAAATGGTTTTCTCTCGACTTTCGAACCAGCAACATACCTTCCAATCTCGTGGTCTTTGTTTTCTCGGCCTTTGTGGCTTTTCTCACACCTCCATCTGCGACTCCAGTTCCCTCCCCTCCCCTCCACAATATTCCGTTGACAGTAACCAGCTTCATAAAAATTAATAAGGAATAACTTTGGTTCGTATGAATTTCTTTTTCAGGCGTCATTTTCATCTTCCGAACAAAGCGATATAGAAGCCATGGGCAACGAGGCTCATTAATATTCATACAAAAGCACAATATAAGCTTCATCAGTTAAACAGTGAAGTTTACGAGCGAAGGAACTAATAGGACAGGAAATGGCGGAGCGAAAGTTCAGATGGCTAAGTTATACATAAAGAAAAAATATATATATATAAGCAGGCGGTGGATAAAACTCCGAGGTGGAAGACAAAGGAAACACCAAGACGTATGGTATAACCCGAGTTCCATTTGTTGTCTCGAGATTCCGCCAGCTGGGTCCGACTAGGTCGTGATCTGAAGCACCTTGCAAACCACTAACGACTCCTATTGAGAACCAATAGACTATCTTTACGTAGCACTGGCGCGTCATTAAATATGAAAGGTAGTAAATGTCGTAGAAACGTCACAGATAAAGCAGGATTTTCGTCCACCGAGCCTCTTCTGAAGTCTCCTAAACCTCATAAAAACAGGTGAAGATTTTTCAGCTGAGCAACTTGGCTAAAGTCTACATATAACGAATAATACTGCGCTGCGCTGTTTCCCCGAGTCCTTCTTCCTCTGCACGATATAATTTTTTCTACTAAAAGAAACGCTTTTATCTGTCGGAGAGAGAGAGAGAGAGAGAGAGAGAGAGAGAGAGAAGAGAGAGAGAGAGAGAGAGAGATCGAGAGAAGATGGTGTATAAGAGAGAGAGAGCAGATAGATTAGAGAGATCTATAGATCTCAGATCTGATAAGCGATAGCTGGAGATATCGATAAGAGAGAGAGATAGAGTCTTTCGAGAGAGAGAGAGAGAGAGAGATAGACTAGAGAGAGAGAGAAGATCTAGATATCGATTGTATCTCGGAGAGATCTTTATATCTATCGCGAGGAGAGAGTAGGATCTCGCTCTTCTTTGTAGATCTCTTTTTATCTAGACCTCTTCTCTCTTTTATTTCGACGCTTTTTCTCGTATCTCTTTTCTCGTCGGCTCTCTCTCCGCTCTCTTATCTTCTCATTCTCGTCTCTATTTCGTCTCTTGTCTCGCGCTCCTGGATTTCCAGCTCTCCGCTTTTTCCTCTCTTCGCTACTCTCCATGGTTTCATCTCTCGTAAATATTTCTCGTTCTCTCGCTCTCGCTCTCGCTAGCGCTCTTCTATCTTTCGTTTGGTTTCTCATCTCTTCCATTCTGCCCTGACCCTTCTTCAGCCCTCCTTTTTTTTTTTTCCCTTTCTTCGCCATTCATGCTTGCGTTCCATCTCAATCTCCTTTTCCCTCCACGTCTCTCTCTTTTGCTTCGTCTCTTCTCTATTGTCTGCGAAGTTAACTCTAGCGGACTCGAGGCTGGGTGGGATTCCATTGGTGTCAGGTAAGAACCGCAGTTCACGCGCATTTTTTTTTTTTTAAAAAAAACTTATTTATTATTTCTTTCTTGCTTGCGCAGAAATAATAGGTAGCCAAAAGAAGGACCTTTGGCTTGCGGACAGCGATAAAAGTGGGGGGGGAGCGCAAAGAGATAATTGTTTTACATCGCTAAATGAATAAGCAAGACGTTCGTTAACTCGCCTTCTCTGCGCTTCAATGAGGTCTTACGGCGCAGATACGCACGTGACGGAGTTCGGTCACCCGGCTCCCGGATGGGGCGCGTCCGCCGGATGTAGACGTGTCAGGAGGGCAGCTAGATTCTTTTGTTCCCCATTTTTATTGTCTCGACCGTGTTTTCACGCTCGGCTTGGCCGTGTGAGTGTTTGCTTGGAAATCGATTAAGATCGTGCAACGCAGAGCCGTGAATACGGCGACCTAGAGTTCCAGGCGACGGCTCAATGACGGCGCAACACACACACACATTTATATATTGCCGGTAAACGTAAACTAGCGACCGCTTCCCCAGGTATCGACCTCTCAGTCTCCCCTTTCATCCCGAAATCTGTTCACAAACACACCTGAATTAAAGCTCAACTTTCATTAACTCGCGAACAGCACGCGCCACTACGTCATCACTTCCGTTACCCGTCTGTCTTTTTGTGGGGGTGAGGTGAGGATAATTAGAACTATAATAAGATCGTCTGCTTCCCCTTTCCAACTTAGCTAGAACTTCAAGCATACGGCCGGAGCCAGTGCTAGTGGTAGTGCGCTGGCCCTGTCCCGCGCGCATTCTGTATCACGCCGAACAACTTCATTAGGCTGACTACAAAAGCAAACATCCCGGATGCCCCCAGCCGACTAAAATGGTTATAAATGCCATAGAATACGTTTTTTTTTTTATTATTTCCTAAAAGACCGAAATAACGGAAATAACTTATCTGTGATTTACTTTTGAAAGCTTTAGATATGTATTTATGCCTGACGCGACCCTCGGCGCGTGAGACAAGGTGTTGCACTTCTTCCGGTCACTCAGAACAACTACGTCACCATTTAATCGCGCGTCACGTGGTTTTATGAATCACGTGGTTTTATGAAGAAAATAATAATAATAATAAATAATGCCGTGTCCACGAGGGTGTTTCGAAAAGTGTGAGGCTAAATATTTAGCATTCCAGCGAAAACAGCCTGGCTCATATTCGTCTTTGCCACCTTACGAGACTATTCCTGTACAGTGACGTCACCTACCGTCGCCCCTTAAGGCTTGACCGCCGGGTTCGCCACCTGTAACGAAGAAGTTCTGAGAACCGCATTTGCTTTTTTACCTTCCAAAAAAAAAACAAAAAAAAACGGGGTGTTTATCTGTTTGTACCGGATGCACCAGCTGCGAGAAGTCGCGGGACCAGGGAGTCGGTCTGGTACAAGTAAAAGTCAGCGAGAGAAACCTGAACTTAAAAAAAAAAATAACAAGCAAAAAAACAGGGTGATAAAACTGTTTAAGGGCAGCAGCACGTGTCGGTTTAAAGGAAACACAAAATAAACTATTAAAACGCACATGCAAAACATATTAACCCTAAAATCAAAAAGTTAAAAAAAAAAAAAAAATTATCGAGGTTAGTGATGACCAATGAGACGTTGCAGGGCACTGATGAAGCCAACGGGTATAATTTAGATTTAAGACTTTTCATCTGGTTCTGGTGCCCGTTCTCAATGCATCATTTCGTTAGTTCAGTTATGTATTGCATCAGTCTGCAGTCCGCTGCTTCCGATTCAACTGGGATCGTGGAGAAAGCAAGTTAAAGAGTGGGCTAGTGAGCTTAGAGAAAAACACCATCTCTGAAGAGACGTGAAAGCAGCGATGTAATTTATTTAGATGTGTGTGTGTCTCTCTCTCTCTCTCTCTCGCTCTCTCTCTCGCTCTCTCTCTCTCTGTACTGACGTCATCTCTCTGCTCTCTCTCTCTGTACTGACGTCATCTCTTCTCTTTCTCCATCTCTTCTCTCTCTGTACTGACGTCATCTCTCTCTCTCTCCACTCTCTCTGTACTGACGTCATCTCTCTCTCTGTACTGACGTCATCTCTCTCTCTCTGTACTGACGTCATCGCTCTCTCTCTCTCTCTCTCTCATCTCTCTCTGTACTGACGTCATCCCTCTCTCTCGATGTTTGCTTGCTATTTGAATTTTTCAGTAGTCATATAACGCCCACATAGCCTCAGTTATGTCGATACCAGGACCTTTGTGCATGGTGATGCATCCACGTTCCACAGTTTTTCACCACATTAACTATACTCTTGAAATCGTTGTCATGTTGGAAGATGGATCGCCGCCCGTTGAGATGTCTAACCGAGGGAATGGCATGATGGATGAGAAGTTGCTCATACCTGTCCCCAGTTGGTATACCTTTGAGTTTATTCAAATCTCCTACACCTTTGGCTGGTGCGCAGATGCACCCACGCCTGTATTGACGCTCTTCAAACAAACTGCCGCTGATTACTGCCAAACAGTTCAAACTCGGACTCGACTGTAAAGAGCCCCTTCCAGGTCTGGCTGTCTCACTCTTCTCATTTCCGCTGCCAATTTCAACCGTACCGTTTGGTTGTCTCTTCTCAGCAAATATTTTCTGGAAGCTGCACATCCAATTAGACCAATTCGCGCTGGTGCAGGTCTTACCTTTTTTTTTAAAAAAAGAAACGTCAGCACCCTGACATGCAGCCAGATCACACTCAAGATATCTACCGGCTCATTATCTGTTACGTAGAGAACGTACACTGGGATACTTAACATCACTTGTGGAGAGATTGGGCCTCCTTCCTCTGCCGCTTCTATTATCGTCAGTAGCAGTTCCGCGTATCCTCCTCAGAGTCCTGGCGAAAAAAAGATTGTTCTGAAACATGAAGTCGGGCTGCAATCTGTCGCATGGAGCAGTTCTCACCAAATAAAATTAATTCCTATACATCTGTCACGTAATATTTCCTTCCCCAAAACTCACAGCATCCACCACACTACAGTGGTGCGATTGCCTACACTTTTATGGTCCTCCCGCAGGTGGGGAGCTTTCTGACTGTTTGCCTGACAGCCAATCACAGTTGACCGCATGGACACGTGACTGTTCTATGGCGCATTTCATTTTTACACGAGATGCGATCCTATCACGTGTTATTTGCATTCTATATTCAGTTTTTCTTTTGTTTTCAATACTATATACATGGAGGAGAGAATCGTTTTATATAAAAATAAAATAACACTGGTAGCCCTTTGTGATTGAAGTTGGCTGTTCATAGATTACATTCAGCACCTGGGTCCGCGAGACTGTTTACAGTGTGGAAGCCGATGGCCGCACGATAACCACGCCGTTCGGTATTGTAACCTGGTGTCGAGGAATATGGAAAAGGGCAGACAACTCACCACCTGCATTGACAGAACCAACCCTTTCCCGGAAAGCGATCCGCCAATCGACTAGCAACCGAGAACCTACTTACTGCTAGGTAAACAGAAGCATTTGAAGTAAGACTGAACTGACTGTCTTTAATTAAAATGTACATATTTCCTTGTTGATAGAAGAGCACGTGAGCTTTTATCGACCTTCATTGATTGTTATAGTAAAAATTGTCGAGGAAAGTTGTCGGCACAGAAAGTAATTATTAATATCCTAGTGAAGCCCTTAAGGTAGTTTTTTTTTTTCTTTTGCACTATTCTCAACAAGGAATTGAACTTTCCCCTTTAACAAACTGAACGTCTTCACCTTCTCCCATCTTTGTCGGATGACGGCTCGGACGCGCGTGTTTCAGCAGGTCAGCCATGCGAAACTGTTCCAAAAGTCTACTAACCCCACTGATTTTCCTTGTTGACTTTTCTGTCGCGGTCACTGACTTCAAACAGCTGTTTTTCTTGTGGCTCACAAAAGCGCGTATTTATCCTAAAATAAACTGCCGTGTAGGCGAGGGCGAGTGTAGACATCTCTCTTTAAATCTGAAGTTAATTAAAGGGGGAGCTTCTGAAACGAAGCTACAGCGGGAATGATGTCACAGAGAACATGGCAGACTGGTCTCTGAGAGACGAGCCTTTCCAAAAAACGTGTATCTACAGTCGGGAGAAAGGGGAGACAAATCACGTACGATTCGATCCTGTACCGTTGCTTTTGTCATTCACGTTCATATTATAAGTAATTTACATGTTCATCATGACGTCACGTATTCCTAAACATAAGGCATCGCGATGACAATGTACGAATAACCAGAATTAAAAACATGCTAGGTAACATGTGACTGATCCGACACATTAAAGACCTAGTTGGTGAGTTATCTCCCTTCCTTTCCAGTCAACCTGATTTAGCCCGCACGGCGCCAACAGACGATTGGTGTTTCAATTCTATCTACAATATCACTCGAACCTGTATTGCGCACGTGCGTCACTCTCGTGTAGTCGCAGTTGCAAGATTACCCATGCCATCTTTACAAACTCACAGACGAGCCACTAAATGGCGACATTTTTTTTCTTTTTGTTACTGATGGGGAAGAACTGAAAAACATAATTGTGTACTGCGTAGCTTGGCGTGTTAATAGATCGACAGAACTTTACACGAGCGAGTAGTTAGCTTGGTATGGTTGGGGGCTCCTTGAGCAGTGGTCAGGGTGCGAGCCAGTCAAGAAACCTTGGTGACCGAGCGAGTGGTTACAGTTAGCTGGGTATGGCCGGGGTCTCTTGAGTGCCTCTTCCACACGCACCTGACAAAAAAAAAAAAACTCTACTAGAAATCTTCATTTTTAGATGTGGAAGGGAACTTTACGGTCGCCGGCTTATGAGGAGGAGAACAAACCGAAACGTGGTGCCCCGGAATTCAAATTCTGCGCCTCTTCCGCCGATTTGCAGATAAGGCAGAAACAAGAAGTGACTGGTATTAGTTGTAATGAAAGGAGAGAGAGAGAGAGAGAGAGAGAGAGAGAGAGAGAGAGAGAGAGAGAGGAGGGGAAGATGACGTCATTACGAAGAGGGGGAATGCGTCGCAAGTACAGAGAGAGATGACGTCATTACGAGGGAGAGATGACGTCAATACAGAGAGAGATGGCGTCAGTACAGAGAGAGATGGCGTCAGTACAGAGAGGAGAGGAGAGAGAGAGAGAGAGGAGAGAGAGAGAGAGAGAGAGAGAGAGAGGATGGAGAAACTAATGAAACAAAGTTAGAACAAACGACAAAAAGGAAACTGAAGGAAAACATGGAAAATGGAAAGAAATAAGACAGTCAGCAGTAAAATACAACAAGAAGAAAAACTGGTTCAATAGGAATAATATACTGGAGTATGAGGTTTCACAAAAGCAGATAATGGAGAGTGGTAGTAAATAGTACAGGAAAGAAAAGAAAAATTATATATTTATATTTTATCTCATTATTTGTTATTTTATTTAACTTGGTTTACGGAATGAGTGACTGAATTGTTATTGCCTTTTCCCGTCCACTTAATCCTGCTTTGGTCGAACCCCGGGCAGTCAAACAGACATTTCCACTCGAGCCGAGCTACCTGTCCTAATGTGGTTTTGTTTCTTTGTTTAGAAGATAAGACGCTGACGACTTTTCACCTAAGTATTTATATCTCTATGGGCTCAGGGTTCCCATAACCTTTGGCAAGGGTCCGACATGTGCACAAAGGTTGATCTCCCCCTCCACGGCTGTGTGTGTGTACGGCCAGGTGTATTATTGCTATTTCGCCGAACAATGGCTCCCTAGCCGACTCGTTCACTCACCTACTGCAACAGTCTGCGGTACTTCCGGTGCTGTCCTTTCTACTCGCGGCCTCGCCATTGTCTACTTTCGTGCACTCATCCTTTCCGAGTCACCTGGCACACACTCAATAAATATATTTCTTCTTCTTGTCTCGGTAATTCTTAATATCAATTATTCTTACATCTGGCACGATCTACGGATCGAACCGTTTTTGTGCTGGGTAAACGGATAACTCGGCCTTTGCTGGAGTTTACGACGCGCCAGAGTAGTTCTCATGGTTGAGAGCTTCCCAATAGAAACAGGATATGTGAGGTTATTGGTTTTTCTCTGCTGTTAATCTGTCGTTAATGCATGGAACTTTATTTTTTAATTTCTATTCTGCCCCCACCAGCTATTCTTTTTATGGGCTCCGTTGAGAACATTCGTAAACCAGCAGGCAAACAAACTAAATAAATTGCAGTGGCTTTGCGAATTTGTCAATGGGAAATCACTTTAACTCTTCCCCTCTCGACGTTTTCGCGATTTTTAGCAAAAGACAAAGCAAACGATGATTTAATTCCCGACCCGAGACTTCATATCAAAACATCTTTGTGGACTACCGGGCTGCCGTTTTTATGGGACCGAGTTCGAATCCCGGTCGGTATCGGCTCGGTTTTTTGTTTTTTTTTTCCCTCCCTAGCACAGTTTCTTCTCCTTCTTCTTTCTCGGCTGGCCACCCGAACTCTCCGGCTTTCTCTCACATCTAAGAGTTCTACTGGGTTTTCTGCGTAGACGTTCTGCGCCGCCTCTTCTGCCCACCGCTCAAGAGCAGAGCACCCAACAGTACCCGGGTGAATTGCTTGGTGGCCGAGGTGGACACCCCGCATCTCGCCACTGACCTCGAGGTCGGGACAGGCCTCGCCAAGAAGAAGAAATGTTTTTCGCAAAACTTTATTACTAATTTTTTTTTTAAATTTTTTTAAGTATTAAAACGAACGATGTTAATGTTTTACTTCGGTTCAAGTGTATTCGCAGTCCACCAATGTTGCTGGGTCTCGTGGTATCGTTGGAAAAAAAATTAAGATTGGAAATAATCCAATTTAATAAACTATATGATGCAGTGGATGTTCCTTTTCAAAATCAAAAAAAATAAAACTTCTTAAAGCACATTTTAACAGGTAACAATGCTATCAACTGCTGCTAATCTATTTGACTCATCTCGTAACTAAAGAAATATTTGCTAACACGAACCTTAGTTAGTGAAACACATAAAAATCTTCATCATATAGAGAAGACTTGCACGAGTTTGCTCAGCACCAGAGAAAAGGGGAGTAAACCAACCACAGCCAGCGAGAGTTCTCCCCCTCGGAAAAGAAACTTCTACATTATCCGGGTTATCTATCATTGCAGTAACAGACCTTGGAATCTATATCCAAAATTATCGCCAGTGGTCTATTCCGGGTATCAATTTTCTTGGATTGTGGTAAATTATTGGACAAGAATGCATATATTAGAAATATTTATATTAATCGTTGGTTTGTGTGTGCTTTTGAGAGGCTAAAGAGTTTTTTTTTTAATATGAAAGATGTATCGAATCAATGAATAAAAAAGAGTATAGTCCAAAAGTAAATGATTACTTAAAAATACCGCTGATAAATCTCAATTGTACGTAAGGCTTTTTTATGTCAAAGCAATACCTGGTCTGATTTACCGAAAGAGTCTATTTATTGTCAGAATCATATTAATTGTACCGTAAATGTGTAGCTTACATACTGTGACAATACTTTAAATTCGTACAGTGAAGGTTATAGTATGTCCTTTAAGCAGAAGTTAAAGGACTTGTTGGGGCTATTTCCACTATCTTACCAGTGTTGGTCAGTACTAAACCCTGACGATGGCAACAAGGAAAGTTAGTCGAAACGTAGGTTTGGTCGAGTCAGTTCCGTTTCTACTATTAAAGTGATGGGCCTGAACAAAGTCTCTACCTTTTGTAAGTAACATATCGCCAAAAACTTTGTTCTTATCTTTATAAAATGCCTGGAAGTGCAATAGCCAGGACTTTCGAACTGTTAACATAATAAGATATTTTATCGGAATATTAAAAAAGTCACAATTGCTTGTTTTCGAAATATCTTCATATGTAAAACGCCTTTAGAGTATGTAAGACCGAACGTTTACACTACCCTACTGTTTTTTTGGATCTCGACTGGTGGAGATGGATCCAGCCATACTGTAGAGCCACGTGTTCGCTATTCCAGGATTAACGAGAAAATGGATGTCAACGCCCGTCGGTGTCCAGCTGAATTTTGTCTAACGTCTTCCAACGATCAGCTGCGAAAATTCAGAATTCTTCGCGTTTGTTTATGTTCTCGATGCATCTGGAGAAGTGGGCGCCGGTCGCTAAGGAAAGCGACAGTCGGGAAAGAGTGGATGTTTTTTACTAGGTAAACTGCTTCCGGTACCGGAGACTTTCGGACCCCGGAATGGCCGGGGTAACAGGTGCTGGGCCAAATTGATGACTTCAATAAGTATTCACTTGGAATTTTTAAAAGAAGACGGAGAATTCTTTCGGGGTTAGCTATCCTGATATCCGCCTGGCGTTTGTCAGTCAGTGGCTGGGCCTACTTCGCGACTCATGATGCATGAAGTTCCCTCTGGCGCTTGATGACGATACCATCCCATGTCAAGGGGTTTGGTGACCAGATGCTGAAGTCTGCAACTTTCCCATTTTATCCGGCTCTCGTCGCAAACCTAAGTGTGAGGTTTCCAAAGGATCATTTTCGTTTTTTATTTAGAGTTTTATAGCAAAAGGTGAATGTCTTTCTGAAGTCCACACGTCATCTAATTCATCAGCATAAAATAATTACACCATCTTTATGAACTCGTCACTCCATCATCACAATTGTGTAGAAATGACTTCCCTGAATTATTTGTACGTCAGCCTCAAAGAAACAGGTTAGGTCTGCTAACAGACGGACTTAAGTTAATCAATAGCTAAACATTTTTAGTCGTAACTTTTGGAATTTTAGCAAATTTAAACATTCGATACATTATAAATAGGTAAGGCCCAATACCAGTGCTCTCCTGCCAAAAAGAGCACGAACGTCATAGTTGCGCGTGTTGTTGCACGATGGGATGTTCGGTGAACATACGTGAAGGTGTTTCACTCCCATTTCAAACAAGCTCAGAAAACACAATCCGGCGGTTTGCGAAATTATTAACATAGAAAATTTAATTATTTATTTCTTATATGTGCAGAAGTGTCTCAGAAAGTAAAAGCGAATTCATAAAGTGACCGAGTATCGTTTATTGGACCGATTCACATTTCTTCGTAGTCCCGCTGTTTTGAAACACATTATGTCCAACGACTCACCAGTTTGTGGATATCACCTGGTAGAAGCCCTTTTTTTTGGTTGTTGTGTGTGAGCCACAACTGTGCCACCTGCTGTTGATCGATCAGTGGCGAATCTTCGACCTCGGAGAGCATTTTTTAGAGATCCGAGAAAGTGAAAATCAGATGAGCAAGATTCGGACCATAGAGAGAAGGTAATAGAGGTCCGGTCTAATCAAAGATTCGATGGTCGCCCGCGGTCTCGCGCTGTCGGGCTTCAGCAGCGCACTTAGTGTCAGTCAGTCCTCCACACCGCTTATTTTGAATATCTCGCTCCATGTAGTGGCTGGAAGTCCCGAAACAAGAGCCACTTGAGCTTACCAGAAGATGGATTTTTTTTTTTTTTTAAAAAAAAAGAAAATTTCCGTGGCGTCGTTAACGTGGATATTTACACCGCATCCTCTGCCTTTTGCTATTCGGGTCGAAATGATACACCATATTTGATCACTAGTGACTTTACAGAAAAGAATCTGGCCACCTTCTGGTGACGTTGCAAAAGCTGGGGTACACGTCCACACGGTTCTGTTTATGGATATCTATCAATTTTGGGGGGGTACCCAACGATACACCTTCCGGAAGTTCGAGTGTTCATCAATAACGGCATGGAGATAAACGTCTTGACTGATCTTTCAGTTCCGCCACTTTTGGACCTGTCCATCCGCTTGTACACTTTCCTAAGTTCTCTCCATATTGCGTGAACATTCTTCGTTGGATTTCCATTGGCAGGGCGTCTTCAGCCCACGCAAAACGAATTGCACGTCGTTTGCGAGACCATGTTGTGTATTGCTCGCTAGCCCCAATGAGTGCGCAACACGTGAACGAGAGAGCACGTTCGAGCACTCCTGCCCTTCCGTGCCCCTGGTGGAGGGAAAAGAACTCGAGTACCTTAAAAATACCCCTTGCCATGTGTTGAAAATATTAATAAGGATAACAAGTGTTAGAAACTAAAGCAACAATAATAATCATAACATCGAACAATAGCAAAATCAGCTGCTGATGCTGTGGCACTAACGCTCCGTATGCAACCCAAAGTGCAGCATGGAGAAGAATTCCTTAATTATTATTATTTCTTTAGTGAAATTCCCTTCTGTCCCTAAAAAAAAAAAACAAACTTAAAGCCAGTGAAATCAAGAAGTCAGTGATACAGATGATTTATGGTGGCTGAGATCCGTCATCTTTTTGATATTTTTTAGTCCTGTGGAAAACTGAGTATTTGTCGTCTCGATCGGGGCAAACAAAGGAAGCTTTTGTTCGTCGGACATAAATCAAAGCTAAGAAATGTCGGTAAGAGTCGTGTCTTGAAAAACTGACGGCCGGACGGGTGCCTGTTCGGAAAGGAAGGAAGGTCGGTTCCTAAACATTAGCAAAAAAGATGTATGTACATCTTTCACGGATCACAAGACTTTGGGATTCGAACATAGTTCAAGACTCTCACCAGCAGCTACACATGCCCAGTTAGTCAACGAATAAAATATATACTCAATTTTAGGGATAGAGACGGTTTCTGAAACTTTTCCACCGTTCCTCAACGCATTGCTGCTTATTGGCGCTGAACACAAAGGTTATTGTTGTTCGAAATAATAATTTTTAAACTGATCAAGAAGAGTTTACATTTTTTTTTAAAAAAAAGGAATAAATGATTGAAATGAGAACATACATTCTCGGTCATTCATGATGACAGAAATGAAAACAAAAGATAGTCGTATCCATGTCTCAAGTAGATGAAAACAACCATTCGTTCTTCTGATCTCTGTAGCGTCATCCAGTGTTGCCAAGTAACCCAGTAGTGTGGTATAATAATTTCGCCACCTGGCGGTATTATAACACTTTACTTTATTGTGGAAAACAGAAAATAAAGACCGACGGTAGTGTGAAATTCCATAGTCCAGCTGTATTTTGTAGCTGGAAGAATCTCTAACCTCCCCCTGCTGGACATTAAATCAACAAGAGCTTGTGTCATGGTCTGGTGCAAGTGCTTCCTTATACGTCTAATAGATTCCTTTAATTCTACCATACTGGCAGAACATTCACGTCTGCTCTCAGCTGGCTATCCATTAGGTCGTTACAAAGGTTTTGTCCGTTTTTATATTATGCTAATTTGGGGTTCACTTTTTGCCTGCTTGTGAAGGTGCATGTAGATAAGTTATATACAATTTTGTAGCCTTTCTTTGGCACACATTATGCGAAACCTACCTTTCTAAAAATAATAAAGTGGATATTTTTTAAGGGTACTGAGTGAAGCGTGGATAGAGAAGTCTTTTGTGCCATTTTGCTTCAAGAGTTCAAACCGGGCCACAAAGCGAGGAGACAACTCGTAACATTAAGCAGGCACGGGGCCAGGACACAGCAAACGAGCGCACAGTACGATGATGGTTTGCAAAGTTTCCATCAGGAGGTGAGCCTCGAAGATAACGAACGTAGCGGACGTCCTTCCAGTTGTCATGACGACCGTCTTAAAACCTCAGTGGAAGCCGATCCAAGAAAAACAGTGCGAGAAACTGCTGGAGAGCTTGACGTAAGCAGTGCAACTGTTTTCTGGCATCTTGATGCAATCGGCCACGTGAAAAAGCTTAACAGGTGGCTGCCTCACGAGTTGAATGAACAACAACAAAATCGTGGGTTGAAGATTTTCTCTGCGCTTGTCAAAAGAAACCAAAAAACGACCGATTTCTTGACCAAATCATTACGTGTGATGAAAAAATGGATCCTTTACGACAATCTTAAACGATCAGCACAGCGGCTAAAACCCAGCCTCCACCGAAAGAAGGCCATGGTCACTGTCTGGTGGACTGCGGATGATGTGATTCACTATAAGTTCTTGCAATCTGGCGAAATCATCACGGCTGAAAGAGATTGTCGTAAATTAAACGTTATTCATCAGAAACTCTCTCAACGACATCCGGAATTGGTGAATCGAAGAGGCCTGATCCTGCTCCACGACAATGCTCGTCTTCGTGTTGAAAAACTGACTCATCAGAAACTGAACACGTTGGGACACGAAGTTCTCCCTCACCCAGCCTATTCACCAAACCATTCTCCCACAGAGTACCATCTTTTCGAACTCCTCGACAGCTTCCTCCGTATGAAATCCTTCTCCAACCAAGTAGCAATTGAAACTGCTTTCCAACAGTTTATCGACACCAGAAAAGCAGATTTTTTTCCAAAATGGTATAAATGCGCCTGTAACTCGTTGGCTGGTGTGAACTGATTGTAATGGGACTTACTTTGATTAATAAACTTTGCGTTCAGCAAGGAAATGAGGTCTTGTTGTTGTGGTAAAAAAAACGACAAAAACTTTTGTAACAACCTAATAGATGTGTTAAAGGATTTTGGGTAACCGAGATAAGAAGTATTGCTTCTTCTTTCAAACTGTCATCACCACACAAGAGGCACAGCACTTAACAACATCAATGTCAAGAATATTGGCATCTATTCTTACTTTCCACCAGGTCAGATGGCAGCCTATGCTATGTTTCTGCCCCCCCCTCAAAAATGGCCGTGGCTGAAGACATTGGAGTTGAAGATTTTCGATAGATTTTCTCCAAATCCACGTTTACTTTCAGACGGACAAAATGGTGAAACTTGAACTCATCGGTGAAGAGCAATCGTCGCCACTACTCAAGAAGGATCTTGTCAAACGTCCTCTTCGAGCCGTTTTATTTCTATTGGAGAGAAAATGTTTCTCATGTGCTACGCACCTTCTGTAGCCAAGTCAGAGGAAATGACTTCAAGCCTTTCATTCTTTGGCCCATTTTTTGTTGCAGGGGCTCTGGCAGCATAGAATTTTGCCTGGGATCTCTCTCTCTCTCTATCCTCTCTCTCATCTCTCTCTCTCAGCTCTCTCTCTCTCTCTCTCTCTCTCTCTCTCCTCTCTCTCTCTCTCTCTCTCTCTCACACACACACACACACACAAATGGTAAATCCTTTAATTACGTTGACGGAGGAAATCAAAATTCCATTTCTTTTTTAAAATTTTCCATCTAAACAGGCCTGGCAAAGTGCCTAAAGAAATTCTGTGGCTTCTAAAAGCATTTTCACAGTCAAACGATCTTTCTTTTGTCATTCCGTGTGCAGTATATCGCCTTCCTTTGTGACGTCCGAATCACGTGTTTGATTGTAAAGCAGCAAAGCAAAATGTCCGCCTACATTGTTGGTTATTGTGGTAAAATATTTCGGAAGAAAAGCACAGATGACAGACAGATTTAATACAATTCACTTTAAACTCTGCCGTCAGATTCACAAAAAATAAAGGTAATTAGCTATTATTGCTGCATTGTTTAAGAACAATGCTTCTTCACAACACGACATTACAGAATGATTTAAATCCTGATAAAGTGAGATTTTACACGTAAAAAGATGTCTCCCCTACTGCTTTTTGAAAGCAGCATACGTGTATTTTTTGTTGTTTTTTGTATGTGTTTCTAACCAAATTATTTATTGTATGAGCGGAAATATTGCCTCTTGAGACCGCTCGTAACAACTTATCCAATTTTTTTGGTTTATGTTTTACCTCACCTTTTTGACTCACCGAACTGGCATGACTTATCAACACGTGCATTCCCTTAACCGGGAAAAAAAAGCAGTCCAGCGACTTCGTTTGTTGGGGGTCGGCCATTCTGCCGGATACAGAACTCAGTGCGTGCCGACCAAAGCTGCAAGTTGATACATCTGTTTACCCGAGTGGCTACACGTACGTAAGCTGTCTGTTTACGGCCGTCTTCCTTCAAGCTTGGTATCCGAGATAAAAGGGATGCCTTTTTGTTGTTGTTTTGTTGTTTTTTTTTGTCGTTATTCGCGATGACATAATTTCAATTTTGTCTCAGTTACTTTCTAACCTACTTTGGTTTAGAAGAGAAAGTGGGAGGGAGAGGAGACGGGTCCAAGCCGCCAACTGCTGCTCGTCACCCTGGCTCCGTAACGATAGTCACGTGGTCAGCGACGGGACAGGCCACGAGATGTCACCGCGTGAGAGACAGCCGGGCTGAAAGACTCCGATCAGACCTGCGTGCTTCTCCAACGACCTATAGTGGTCCGGACCAGACCGGACCCCCTCCTCCCCGGGAGCTGTCGGCACACCAGTTTAGTCCAGTTGTTTGGAGAAGGGCGGGAAACCATCTCGTCTTACGTGATGCCCACAGAAGAAAACAAGAATAGTGCTGCCATTACCGGGCTGCGCCGGAGTCTCAGCCATATCTCTTCTCGCCGCACGCCGCACACCCTTGAACACTCTGCTGGGTCTTTCCCTTTCAATTCCCTGAAATCCAGAATAGGTGACTGCAGCATTTCTGGTCATCCAGCATATTCTACGTTTGAAACCGAGTGAATCAGCGCTGAAGCCTTTTCTATAAATGTCGCCGCAACCTGCACAGAACTTTCGAGACGTGGACGGAATAAGGGTTAATATGACGGAGCATTAACTCCTTTGTTTTTATGCTCGATATTTTCATTAAAAGATCTGGCATCCAGCAGCTTTACCGGCGAATGGAATACTTTGCTGTTTTTCTCCTTACATAATTTTCCATAAGTCTGTTTATTTATTTTTAGTTTTTAGAGTGAAACCCCATTCGCCATTTTAACGGACCATTCTAACAGATTACCTCGGTTTATCCGAAACTTACTTCATTTCTTTAAAAAAACAACAAAAACACAAACTCTAACTTAAATTTTGGTATTAACCGAAAACTTCTTAATATTAACGTCTACCGCACTATCATCAGCACTATCGGGAATAAACGAGGGCCAAGAACTAATCTCTGCAGCAGACCACTGGAAACTTGCTGCTATGACGATGCTTTTCCGGTCAGATCGTCTCACTGCTGTTTATTTTCTAAAATGCTTTCCATCCATTACAAACGTTTACCACTTATTCCCTTAACACCTTCCATTATTTCTTTAAAGTATCCTTAAAGTCTAAACAAGCAACTTATACTTAATTTCTATTATCATCTATATCTGTTAGACGCAATATTCTTTTTTTCCCCCAGAATATAATTATTAATTAGATAATTGCATAAATTTCCTTTAATCATTAACTGTAAACTTTGCATTCTAAAGTGTTAATAGGAAAACTAACCAGATTAGAGTCGCTTTCATCTGCATTTTCTGAAATAAAGCGATCCAGTTCTTTGATGTAATACACCTGGATTCCACTAACTTCTCCGTCGTACCTGTGCGTCGGAGTAAACACACCCAACGCTCTCCTCCTCCTCTAACCTGGTTACCTGTCTATCAACCACTAGCCGTCGGTCTGATTCTATGAAAATGTTTGGAAAAATTACGTCAGGGTCGAATACCCCGACAGACAGGTAAACGGAGACGAGATAATTAAACAGAGAGAGATGGAGGAAGGTGTCGGGTGTGCCTCGGCTGGGAGAGGGAAGAGAGCTCGCGAGCCGCCGAGGCTGACGTCAGCAGTCAGCTGGAATAGTTACACTATCGTGATCTGCTGCCAATGTAGAGGTTTCCTGTCCGTCTATCATCTGTAACTAAATCACACGCCTGCGTTGCTTCTAGAGCCTGTCAAGGATGAACAGGTGCAAGGCTTCTCTCTGAATCGTCTTTCTTTTTCTTTTTTTAACAAAACTTTCGGACGGCTTCCTTTGAACTCCACTCAACCGGAATGCACGTGCTTAGAAGAAAAAAAATCACGTGGGCTTCACCTTACGGCTTTGTGTGGATAAACAGGATCAATATTATTTATAGACGCGAATCGTGCAGACTAACACTGCGTAGGGCTTCCTATCCCACGCGAACTAACCCTCACGTCAAGCCAGCGTGCAGATCACAAATCCACTATCACAGGTGGATGCCTCGCCCGTACACAAACTATTACTGACATGAATGAATCTTACATAAAGCTTATCCTGCACCGGGCGATATATTTTCAGCAGAATCTCAACCGGTTTATTATAGATAAGCATTTCCCCTTATAAGTCGCGATGGCATCTCGCTTAACAACGAGACTATCTGCTGCTGGCGTCTTTATTCGAGTTCAACATTTTCCATGTGTTTGAGTTCTATTACTAACGTCGGGATGTCTTCCCCAGCGACGGCTTGGGCCCCGTCCCTTCAAATACATTTAAAGAATATGTGCAAATATTCATATTAGCATCCAAACCTGTGAACTGCTGGTTGCCAGGTAACAACAACAACAACAACAACAACAAGACAAAACTTTCCCCTTATTAAACAAGCGACCAAAAAATAAATGAACATCATCAGTTTTGTGTGTTATGCAAATTTTCGAGCGTCAGATTTATGTCTCTGAATAAAATTTCGTATCCACTGACCCGTACAAGATAATTATTGGTAATTACTGGTAAAGAACTGTGCTTATCATTTACTGACAAGGATGGACTTTACAAGACATCTACAAATATAATTATGAATATTTTACTGCAGTTAAATGATATTTTTTAAATAAAAATTAAAGTTTCATCAAATTTAACTATATTAAGTGATTAAAATGGATTTTTGAACCCTCACATATTATGATATATAATAATGATTATCTTAATGATGTTAATAATCATCGATTTTAACCCTTTAGGAGTACACCTGTATATATATATATATATATTTATATATATATATATATACGGGGATTGACTTGCTTCAGGATGCAAAATCTTGGAAGCATATATTCTACAAAAACTTTTGTCAGTTTCAATACTTACCGCCAGTAAGTATACAGGCGTGCATCTCAAAGGGTTAATCGAAAAGGAGATAAATGTCTAATACTACATCTCAATGTTCAGTAGTGTCTTACTAAGGAATAAACTACTCAAAAATCATACCGGAAGACTAAAGTGATTTCCTGCAGTCGGTTGCCGCTTACGGCTGTGTGACGTCACGCTGAGACAAGCATGGCCGGGTGTTGTTTTTTAATGCTTTTCTGCTGGAATCTACGTGTAACTTGAGTTGCGAAGGCCAGTGTACTAAAACAAAATTGTATTAACATTTTGCTGAAGTGGTATAACTTGTTACAGAAGGTGTTCACAATGTCCGTCGCCATTCTCATAACATCCTCCAGATGTTGGGGGGAACGTGATACTCATCTGAATAAGACTGCGGATATAAAATTAACGTGGGTGACTGCTGTCCAAGACCAGACGAAAGGTACGCGAGGCAGGGCCCCCCCTTTACACTGCATTCATTGCTATAGGAAAACTCCACAAGCGCTATGCGATCTTGAAGAGAAACTTTGCTCACAGACATCGTTGCAGGCAAAACTGATGCATATGACGAGACTATAAGCTTATATACGGAGGGAAAGAATGTCGGAAGTGACGTCACGTAACGGAAGTGGCGATCGCTAGCGGCAGAACCTGCTGAAAAGTCTAGAAATGCATTCTTCATTACCACGGCCGCCATGTAAGCGCACCTACTTCTGGTCTGTCACGGTTTTGGAGTTATAACCAATCAACTGCCGGAAGTAACTTTGTGCCCTTCCAGTTAAAGCTACAACTGCGTGAGATGAGAGAGTTTTTTTTTTTGTCGTATTCGAGAGCTACCAACAAAGATCGTCTCCTTCCCCCTGCCAACGTTCACTCGGAGGCGGGCTGAGAAGAGGGCGAAAAACTCCATTTCAAAGCCTACGTTGAATGATCAAACGGAAGAATAATTAGCTGGGTGTTTTGGGGAAAAAAAAAATAGAAAGAAGTCGGTGGGAGAAACTGGAGTAAAAGAATAAGAAGAAAAATAACCAAGCAAACAAACACGAAATGAATGAGAGAAACGTATTGGTGGGGTTCGATATAGAGATGGAGAGAATTCGCACGCACATTATAAGCAACCGAGTAATGATTTTGTTCTAATTGTTGGCGCTATGCACGAGATTGATGCGCATCGCCACGGTCTTCGGCTGCCTTCAGGTGTCTATTATACTACAAATGTTGACCAACTGTACATCCTGTTAAAATAGCTCAAACCATACGAAAGCATCGTGTGAATCTCGGAGGGAGTATAGAGTTCGTGAAATACTAATACTAATATTACCTGTATATACCTGTCCCAGGTGTATTTTTTTTCTGAAACCTTAAGCAAATACGATAAATCTCTTTTCAAACTCGTAAAGATGAGACGCACACATTTATTCTTTGTTGTTTTTTTTTAAAAAAAAACGATAAGCCCACATCAAATTGTTTTGTATGTGAAGGTTGATTGACAAATGTAAAACATCTGCATACCTGTCAATCTGTATATTCTTTTTCCTTGTCGCAGTTAAGCAAACAAGCTGAAGAGATATCTATGTACATACATCAAGGTTTTAAGCAGTCATACGCAAATGCGCAATCCATCAAAATTAATGAGCTAAGCTAAAGCGAAAGTAGGTCGGCTGTTCATGAACAATCAGCTATGAGCGCAGCCCGCATAATTTAAACATCCGACCGACGAACAACACAACGTATTAAATCCACCATTTACAATATCCTTAATCCTTTCTCTAATTTTTCGCGCTCTTTGATTTCTAATGGTTGAGCAAATGCTAGGAAAACTGGTTCGAGCTCGGACCCTCTCTCAACCAATCGCAGCCGATCACGAAACAATAAACTCAAATCTTTTATCTGAATTTTACCTTTGATTTATCCTTCATTATATATATATAATTCTTCTTCCCCAAACTACCCCCCTGGATAAATATTTCTTCTTCTAGTTTCTCATATCGTAGACATCTGTTTTGACTTCGGCCGGCTTTTACCCCACGGCCGGGCAACATGGCCACATCGCGGGCAGACGAAAAAGTCGAAATTGCGCATTTTTCAAATTCCTTCGAGTTTCTTGTTGTTCTTTTTTTTTTCTGAATCATAAATTTTTTAAAATAAAGGAAAAAAAAAAATTAGCGGCAGACTATTTTATTCCCTCATTCCTCCCATCCTCCGCCACTATCTTAATGCGAAACAGATTTATGAGTGGAAGCCAGCAGAATAATCAAAATACTTTAAATATACAACATCCGGTTTAAAAAAAAAAAACAAGAACGAATGCAAGTTTATGTTATTCTTGACCCCTGTGCCACCCCCAAGTCTGTGACAGTAATCCTGTTATCTACGATACAATAACGTCTAATTTCGAAAAGCCGTTAAATTTCTTTGTGCTTCGAATGACATCAACCGATTGTTTCCCCCATATATATATATACACATTACGTACATTTTCGAAATCGGTTGGAGACGAGCAACAAAATTTAAATTTCGCCAAAAACAAAAGGAAAAAGGAAAATGGCAACATGAAGGTAAATACATATCAGGTTGTTACAAAAGTTTTGTCGGTTTTTTTTTACTGAAACAAGGAGACTTCATATCGCTGCTGAACGTGAAGTTTATTAATCAAAGTCAGTCCCATTACAATCAACACACTTCTGCCAACGAGTTACAAGTGCATTTATTTTCATTTTGAAAAAAATCTGGATTTCTGAAGACGATAAACTGTCAGAAAGCAGTTTCAGTTGCTGCTTGGTTGGAGAAGGATTTCATATGGAGGAAGATGTCGAGGTGTTTGAAAAGGTGGAGAAAGGTCTGGTGGATAGGCTGGGTGAGGGAGAACTTGGCACCCCAAGATGTTCAGTTTCTGAAGAGTCATCTTTGTGACATGAGGACGACCATTGTCGTGGAGCAGGATTGGGCCTCTTCGGTTCACCAATGAGGGCTCTCATTGAGAGAGTCTCTAATGAACAACGTTTAATTCATGATAGTACCTTTCAACTGTGATGGTTTTGCCAAGTTGCAAGACGTTATAGTGGATGACACCAGTTGCAGTTCACCAGACAGTGACCGTGACCTTTTTTGGGTGGAGGCTGGGTTTTGGAATGCGGTTCGATGTCTTGTCTTATCTCTGTTGAGCCACTGAGCTGATTGCTTGTGATTGTTGTAAAGGATCCATTTTCCATCACAAGTGATGATTCGGTCAATAAATGGGTCGTTTGTGTTTCTTTTTACAAGCGAAGACCAGATCTCCGATCGACGATTTTATTGTTGTTCATTCTACTCGTGAGGCAGCCACCTGTCAAGCTTTTCCACCTGGCTGATTGCGTCAAGATGCCGGAAAACAGCGGCAGTGCATACGTCAGGTTCTCCAGCAGTTTCTCGCACTGTTTTTCTTGGATCGGCTTCCACTGAGGCTTTCAGTACAGTCGTCATGACAACTGGAAGGACGTCCGCTACGTTCGTTATCTTTGAGGCTCTCACCTCCTGATGGAAACTTTGCAAGCCATCATCGTACTGTGCGCTCGTTTGCTGTGTCCTGGCCCCGTGCCTACTTAATGTTACGAGTTGTCTCCTCGCTTTGTGGCCCGGTTTGAACTCGTGAAGCAAAATGGCACGAAAAACTTCTCTATCCACGCTTCACTCAGAACCCTTAAACGAATATCCATTTTATGATTTTTAAAAAGGTAGGTTTCGCATAATGTGTGCCAAAGAAAGGATACAAAAGGATATATAACTTATCTACATGCACCTTCACAAGCAGGCAAAAACATGAACCCTAAATTAGCATAATATAAAAACCGACAAAACATTTGTAACGAACTGATACAGGCGCCTCCGCATCGCCAAACAGGGTGTTTATTTCTAGACCAGGTCGATAGAAAGCTGTCGAAGGTGATAAAGTTTTGCGCGATCAGAGATAAGTTCTCCATCCGTAGCTGACTTCTCAGCTTCTTTTGTTCTTTTATTTCTAGGTGTCGTGCCTTTTGACATTTTTTTTTAAAATTTCCTTTCTTTTTTCTTATGATATTTCTGTCAGCTCACCAACGGCGGAAGGGCTCTTGCGCTTTTTTAGAATGTTTCTAGGGATGTCCGCGCAGAGCCCATGTTTGAAGCACGATCTTTTGGTCGCCAGGGTATTCGCAGTAAAAACAGAAACCGTAAAGGGCTAATGAAGAAGATGATACGATGACCGAAACCAGCGGGTTCTGTACTATCTCTAGTCGCTAAGAGTTAAAAGAAAATGTCTTTTGCTCAATGAAAAATTATGTGGCATCGATATCTGCACGAGAAAACAGCTCTAAAGTCTATTCTTGATAATGTTGGCGGAAAACGTATCGCCGAAACGGAGATTTATTAACTTTGCTATATCGAATCCCGGTCGGGATCCCCTCTGTTCGGCTACCTCTTTAGCTGGTTTGTTCTTCACCAAACGGCTGTGATAATATTCTCTGGACTCTCCTGTTTCTTTTCACACCTAAAAACGAAAGCTTTCTAGGAGATTCTTCGGGTACGTGCGGTAGATGTTCCGCTGGTAGACTCCTGACTGGTTTGCACTTGCACCGCTACTCAAGAGGTCCCAGACCAAGTAGCCCGCTCGGTCACCAAGGCCGATTACTCTCACGTACCTTCTAATTCTCTGCTGTGAGTCGGGTCTTTAGACCTCGAAATCCAAGAGAGCTTTCGACAAGAAGACGCGGAATCATTTTTGTATATTACGTTCCAGCTAAATATATAGTAATGGATACCTAAAGAACGTATACAAAAAGTACCGTTTCTAAACGTATTATATTATGAAAAAAATTACCATTTATTTTAAATGGGACTTGTCACAAGCAGCAATTAAAGTATAGACACGCCACATCTAACGCCGTTTTGGATGCCTATGGGTACAAATTTAAGAAGAAATGTGTTAGAAAGAAGCAAAGGCTCAGATTATCTCCCTTTACCGTTAGGGTCAAACCATTTTCAGTTCACTCTTTGACTTCACGCCTATTTTTTTATGGTAGGTAAACAATACATAATTAGCAAACGTGGACGTGTAGATATTCGCAAGACTTCTTTTCCTATTGTATTTGCTATAGACGAAAGCATTAGATGGCGTACACTTTGCAGTTATTTAAAAGCATTTCAGTAGAACTAGTTTTGTAAAAATAAATCTCTTCAAGTCAGGGTGGTTGTATACTTTTTAATTCATTGTATTTATACTCATTTAAATGTCATTTTATTTTTCAGGTTTAATCTGCTTAGCTTTAGAATAATGTATCGAAAAAATCTACGCTGATCAAATTTTGAACACTTCCTGCCGTTTAAAGGGATCACAGTTTTGGCACATGTTAATTATAACTACGGTTTAGTTTTAATTAAAAATATTAATCGCTGTTATTAAAACATGTAAAATATTTGAATATTCTTATATCGAGTTTTTTTTTTTTTTTATTCCTTTTGGTGTTAGAAAACTGATGACTTATGAACCGATACGACTGCCAATAGCGCACTATGTTTTACAACTATTACCATAAACCAAATGCCACCATAAAGTTCTAAGCAAAAGTATGACGTACTCTAGTTCTTTTGTGGTTTTCTCGATTAAAGAACTATGCCGCTTGCAGATATTTAAAAAATACTGAAAGTTCGATTTTTACTGAAATTTTTTAGAAGTTAATGTATAAGTAAAATATTATCTGAACAAATTATTTCAGTTATGGACTAAATAAAATCTGTTTTATTAAAAAAGTAAGGTTTTAATGTGTTGTTTAAGATTACGACATCGAATTCTCAATTGTGGTGCGTGAACTCTTTATTATAGTAGCCGTGGATGAGGAGGTGCGTAGATGATGTGATAACTTAGCAAATAAGGAAATAAATTATCTATATATTTACAAATATAGAAACCATGTGAACCGTTAGCCCGATGAGGACCGACTTAGTAAAATATGTAGAAATGGGCCACTTTAATTCAGTTTCTTTAAAGGATCTACAAGTCAAGGTGAGTTGTAGCATCAGGCTTCCCCAACTTTCGCCAATAAGGCTGATGTTTTCTCGTATCAAGACCGTAGTAGAAGCCTTTCCAGGCGTCGCATTTTTTTTTTTTTTTTAGAATTTTCCCACCGTTACCAAGACCAGAAGCTGGGGTTATGGCAGCGCGCTTTCCTGTCCTGGGAGGGTCGGGAGACGGGGTGCGCAGAACCTGACACTAAGTCCCCGAAGACAGACAGCACGTGCCGTGCAAACGACAAGCGGTGCTTCAGTTTTCTGTCACTCGTTGAAGACAGAGTGAAGGTGCGCTTCCGTCCACGGTCTTCCGTGCACTGTCCGCGCGAAGGCTTTTCTGGATACTCCGATTTCCTGCTAATCAGAAGAGTTCCAGTACGCCCCTTCTCTTAAAGTGGCCCGGCCACACCTAGAGTGCACCAATAGCTTTCCCACCGACGACCGATCGCGCCCTCCTCCTTTCCGTCCAGCTGGCGGTCTGGGTCCAGAATTAAAACAGTGGGATCCACAGGTGGACGGTCCTGCCAGCCAACTCGGGAGTGCAGCCATTTATCGATTCACCTTTGTTACCGTTCTAGCGAAGTTCTCATTGAGCATTTCTTTTTTTTTCACCTGGATATTTTACTTTCAATTTAAAAAATAAATAAATGAACAAGGTGAGAGAAGCTGAATACAAAGTCGGCGAAGGCTCAGTGGTTTCCGTGGTTTACTTATCTATTCCCGTTTACGAGGTCAGAGCGACACCTGGCGAGTCTTGGGATCCGTCTACCATTTAAATTCAAAAGGCGATAAAAGTTTAAGTAAAGTTTTAATTTCGCCGAAGCGACTGCTCTGACACGTCAGGTTCTTCCTTTTAGCCGATCTATTTTTACCTGTCTTTTTATTGTTGCTGGGCTTCGAAACCCACGACACCAGCAGGGCCACGGCCCGGGTTATCGCGCTTGGTTGTCACGCTCTGGCGTGCTCCGGGTAAATAAAAGAACGAAGGAAAGAAAAAGAGGAAAATTCTTCATCCGTTTCAGCTTTAAAATAACCGTGTTTCCCCCCCCCCAACGGTTTACGCCTATAATTATTCTTACAAAGGCAGCGAGCCGACGATTTCCTTTTTATCACCTAAACCTATTAATAAAAACCACGAAGTGAGCAGATTCTTCCCTTTTCACGAATGGCGACCATTACGTCAGGCAGTCTATTGGCAGCGGTGCCGAGGATGGCCACGATAGCAAACGTACGGTAATCGGGAACACAAAGGGACGACCTATCCCCCGCCGTACACAGAGGGCCACTTGGGCGTAGTTCACAACACACGAGTACAAATACAGCTCGTCTGTCTTCGTCTGAACAAACATTCGAAAAGTTGTCGCAATTTAGAAAAAAAAATAGAAGACAAAAACCAACCTCACAAAGGATCTATCACCCAGAAAACCAATCTTCGGTCAGGTTCACCAAGAGTGCCGGTGACATGTCTGCGAGGGTGACTGAAGGTCTTATTAATTATCACCTATTTCTTTCTTTTTCCCTTCGCTTCCAGAATTGGAATAAGTTTGTGTAAAGTAAAAAAAAATAAATACAACAAGTTATTAAATCTACAAATTTAAATAACGTCCAGTATCTGTGTATCAAAATTTAGGCATTTTTATTATTTATGAATATTAAAACCGCAATTTAAGAAAACAGTTATATCAAAAATCCGGTAATTTAAGCCGAACAGAACCTGAATTGGCGAACCGATTCTTCCGGTAGCTTGAATCCTTTTAATATTTCTGATGGCGAGAGATTGTGACCCAGAAAGTTTGTTTGATGTCCTAAAGTGAGATCTAAATTATCGGTCACTCTATCAGTGCTGAAGTTAATGAACCGAAACTATACATATATAGTACACGGTTTCGTTGTAGCTAAAAATCAATTACCGCGGCGTGTTGAAATGTTAATAACTCGTACTGCAGCCAGAACATCCTGGAGTCACTCCTACTAGAATCCTGTTCATTGTGGAAGGAAATCGGGTTACCCGGAAGAAACCCTCAATAGCCGCTTCTAGAGAGCGAAATAGAGATTTGACATGAGCGAGTTTCTGAACGCGGTATAATTCTGAACGGCTGATACTAAACTCAGAACTTCGGAACAACAGTCTGGGGAATAAAGCTGCAAAAATAAAATCATGGCGCTACAACAACCAAGCACTTAGCAAAGGAAAGTTCATAAATCAGCAAAGTATTTTAAAATTGATGGTCGATGGAATGTATTTGGTCTCGACAGTAAAAGATAACCTTGGGGCACCCATCACCTTATTAATAATAACCAAAGGTTTATTTATCCCTTAGGATAACTGTTTTGGAAGGCGAAAATGTTTAGGTTGCAGTAGACGTGTCTACTTTTGTGTTGTGCGGGTGGCCTGTACTGATCTCGAACTGCTGGTTGCTAAGTTTTTGTGAATGTCCTGCTGAAGGACCAGAGCCCGATGTTGATGATGATGGCGTCGGTGAGAGGTTCGTCGAAACGTAGGTTCGTTAGTGCCTGACAGCTTGTCACCTCGGCAACGTAATTGAATGAATCGTGACGTCACAAACTAAATAACCGGAGAAATAAGATCAAATTTCCTGGTAAACGCATTGACTGTTCAGGAGCGATGCGGTGGTTCCTTGGTAGCCTAATGAACTGTTAGACTAAGGGTCAGAGTTAGAATTCTGGTTGGAGTCCTCTCGGTTTTGAGTACACTGTTTCTTTTTGCTCTTCTGTACCAACTCTAAAGAATTAATGTTTTTTCAATGCCAAAGTTGAAGGCCCCCAGTCTCTAGCAGTGCAGTTCCTACGGACAACCGCTTTATCGCCAGGATTGTCTCCCCTTGCAGGCAACCATGCGCGACAAAGTGATAATTATAAATCTTTTAGTTTTAGGGGGGTAATTTGCACATGGAAACCGTATGAGCACCTTTGCACAAGTTCTCTGATGCTCATAAAGCAAGCTGCTGATGGACGAAGTTTGTTTGCGGTATATCGCCCATCCCAGGCACGCAGTCTCGGGAGGTGTGCCTTTTATGAATCTCTGACAGGTGGGATGTTTTGAAGTGATATCAGCGGCCGAAATCGATGCATTACCAATTATTTACGGTCCATGGACGCACTTTCTTTATCGAAAGGCGTCTGAGGAACAGTAGCGAGAAGCGGACCGACCTCTGGGCTATTGACTACGAAGGAAGAAGTGGAACCGGCGAAAATAAGCTCAAAAGCGAAAGGGAATTTGTCTTGACAGAAGCGACATTTAGCCGACAGACTTCGCAGTTTAGTAGTCAGCACGCACCTGTCGGTTCATTTAGGCCGGGCGATCACTTCTGCGTCCGAACCTTTAAAGAGCCGGTGCTTCCTGAGTAATTAAGAAAATAAGTATTTAAAGGCTGATCGCGTATCTCAAAACGACTCTTTCTCTAGAGAAATAAATCATTGGAGCATTTCTTTGAGGTCACGAATATTTATTAAGAGCAGAAAAGCGGTTGCAAACGGTCATTCTAAGTCTATATCCCCCCCAAAGACAATTAACGGGTGTGGTTCAAAACAGTTTACGCAAAGAAGTATTCGTTGCAGTCCGTAAGGCAGAATAATTTCTACAGAACTCCCGTGTTGTTATCTATCCATCGGAAGCGCCATCCGGGGTCCGGCGTACACGAGTGAGATTTACGGAAACCGTCTAACCCGCTCGTCTTTATTCTCCGAGCGTCCAGTGCACGAAATCTCATCTTTTCCCGTTCTTCGGCGACGGCGATAAGAAACTAAGATGGGGGGGGGCGATCGACGTGAGACACGGCAGGTGGTGGTGAGCCGTCGCGGGTGGGGGCCCTGCCCGCGGCGATGACGGTTTACGCGAAGACCAAATAGGAGGAGACAACTCTCCGTAGGACAAGTTGGCAACCATTCAGAGCTGTGAGTAATTGGCCTTCACCGCCGAGTGTCCTCGGAACTGCCGCAGTAGAGGTTGGTGACTACGATGCACCAGTCGTTAAAAATAACGTGTACTTCGTCAGAATTTCCAAGAACGCGTCCATTAGTCGCCCCCCCTGCTTTTTTCAATTTCTTCTTAAACCCTGCATATGACTGCCCTCAGGTGTCGACCCAGACATGTTTACGGCCGGCTAATAAAACGGATATAGCGTTCAGTGCAGCGACGATCGGGCCGGGCCGGCTCCAGACTCGACCAGCCGCGAACACCTCCTGGCCCCGCCCACCCAAATCTTGACTCCAGAGATTAAATAAAATTAAATTTTAAAAATATATACACAAATAAGATGGAAAGAAAAATCCGTTATGAATGCATTAGGAAACCATCGGTGGGGGGCGCGGATACTGGAATAGATTAATGACTTATTATTTAATTTCTCAGGTAAATACGTTCATCGGATTACACAGGTGAGACCATCCGGTGCGTCCGCAAGACCCGTACATAGAAGGGGGCACCAGATATTGAATATCATTTAAATCTCTCTCTCCTCTCTCGCTCTCTCTCCTCTCTCTCTCTCTATCTCGCTCTCTCATCTCTCTCGTCTCTCTCTCTCTCTCTCTCTCTCTCTCTCTCTCTCTCTCTCTCTCCTCTGCTCTCTCTCTCTCTCTCTCTCTCGTCGTCTCTCTCTCTCTCTGTGTGTGTGTGTGTGTGGTGTGTGGTCTAAAGACCCGTCGTTATATGTTATTCTAGTCTGACCGAAGAACAGCTTTCGGTCGCTGCACACCGCTCACAAAATACTTATTGTTTCATCATCCGTCCGTTGGTGAGTTCGTAGCCATTTCGAACTACCGCGCGTGCATATAGTAGTATTGCCCTATATATATATATATATATATATAATATATAGCAGCAGCGATATCCTCACTCTACCGGGTGCCGGCCGCAAACGGAGACTTTACACGCCAGTCTTCAGTCGTTTCAACAAAAAAAAAAAAAAAAAAAAATTTGCGCGAGACAAAGAACCAGATCGCGTGACGTGTAACATCCGGTGCTTTGTCTGTCTTTCTCCTGTCAGTGAGTTGCTCTCGTTTGCGAGTTCATTTCGTCGGCAGCCACTTGCTCGGTGAGGGGTGAAATCCTTTTTCACACGGAGCCGGTTTGTCCCCATGGCGCTATGAAGCGGGGTTTCCTCTTCGTGAAAACAGCGGTGTGCTCGGAGGGGTGGGGGAGATGAGGAGACGGCAGCCGTAAGATTTATACTCAAGGGCGCTAAAACGAAGGGTTGAGGGCGTGGAAGGGTTAAAAGCTAAAAAAAAAGCACGACAACCACCCCCCCCCTCAGCGAGAAGTGGCAGCCAGATCCCATTCTTCATCCTATGTCGGCCAGGTAGCCCCTCAGCGATCCGTCCCCCCCCCCTAACCGACGACTTGGTCCGCCGATACGAAGTAAAATATTCAGAAATGTTCGTTCGCTGTATTTTAAAAGTGTAAATCTTTTAAATAATAACAGCAATAATAGATGTTTAACCGAATTAGCCATCTACTGCATACCTCCACAACGCCATGTAAACCAGTTGAAACCAAAGAAAAGGATAGACGTTTTTAATCAAAGCTAAGGTAACTCCACCCAAGAGAAATCGTGACCGAGCTGAAAGCTTTTTTAATCAGTCCAACATAACCCCGGGTCAAAAGATGTTGCGCATTCCACTTCAGTGATGATTGTCCATTCTTCGTCTTAAAAAAAATAGCAGAAAAAAGAAAATCTTCCTTTTTAAGATATTGTATGAGCCTATTGTTAGACATTTTCTATTGACGTCATTTCCTGCTCATCATTAGTGTTTCGTTATGTATATCCCTCTAAAACCATATTCATTTCGATTTACGTCAAAACACAGAGCACCCAACGGAGCGGAGAAAATGGGGGATTGAGAAATGAACCCTGGCGAACCCCCTGCTTAAATGTCTCTTCTGTAATTGGATAGGGCAGTCAGCGTAAAAAGATATTGCACTCGACACCTTTCGTCATTTGGGCTAACAGCGGACGCTTCTACTGAAGAAATAGCAGCAGAAGCCAGTTTGTTTTTGACGCCGATAACATAAACAAACAAACAAACAGAAAATGTAAATATCCAAGAGCCTGGACATTAACGTTTCTTTGCTTCTTTAAATAGCAGATTTTATCTACCATCAAAATTGTCAGCTTAAATCCCTTTTGTTAGAAAAATCATTGTATTAAATGCGAGGTTACTATTTTAAAAATGATAGAAATTTTATACTAATTTCTTAAATGATCTAGATCTATAAGCAATATCCTTGATAATAAAAAAAAAAAAGAAAAGGAAAGACTTGAGAACGGGATTGACTAAGATCGAGAGCACCAGTTCGATTCCCTGTGTGGTTCAGCTCCCCTGTGGTAACTTCCAATCATGATTTATTCTCGATCCTCTTACCGCTAAAAGCCAGAATGTGCACTGCCCAAATGAGGGCAATAATTACTATCGAATACCGTGGCGCGTTGCTTGTGTTGAAAGTATTTTTAATCAGGATCTTCCCTCTCTAATACACTTTGCCTGCAGCCTTATTCATATGAAATCAGACCTCAAACGACACCCTGCCACACCCCCTTCTAATACCCGTGCTAAAATGACGTTGTTTTGAAAGTCTTCTATCAGGGTGTTCAGCCTGCGTCGGTTCGTTTCAGATGATGACGAGGTCTTCATTAGGATAGCTGTGTTGCCAGGGTATCCCTTCCAAAAAATTCTGACATGTCGAAGAAGGAAAGATAAAAAGGGGAGTTCTTATTTTCCCTTTAAAAGACAGATTTTGTTGTTGTTTTAAGTATTAAAAAAAAAAAAAAAAGGTTTACAATCGCTTCTGAGTAACCATAAATCACTTGTCACTCCAGCCCAATTTCACATGCCTTCCTTTATAATTCATTCTCGCACTCGCATATCCCGAAATGCTTGCACCTTCGCGGCCGGTCCCCTCTGACATCCGGTCCGGCTCGGTCACGTGACTCGCGTTGCAGCCGCGCGGAGACGCCACCAGCAGTCAGCCGTCTGTCTCTCCGGCCACATGCGGTGCAGTATTTCACGTCTGTGAGTTTATGGAACTTGACAGCGCTTCCTGCACACACAGGACCGGAAATATTAATATGCAGGTCAGGGTGGTTTTCGAGCGTGCAGGCCGATCTAAACGGAGCTCCCCCCTGGATTCTGTTACGTTATTACACTGCACTCGAACCGTAAGTGCACCAGCGATGTGCATTCATCACCGGGGGCCCCAGTGACGGGGTCAAGGGGGTTTCTTTATCGTCTGTTACTAATCAGAATAAATCCTCTCGCTCTCACTTTTCTTCTTCTTCTTCTTTTTTCAAAATTATTTTATTTCGAGAAATAAGTGATTACAAGTTAATGAAAAATGTTAACAACCTTTGGATGGATTATCTTTCATTTCGCGCCTCGGGTTTTGTCGGTAGTCAACGGGAGAATTTGTGATCTACCGGAGATTGGCGGGCCCGGAAGTCGGTCTCCCAAGGTGCGGGACTCGAGGCCCTGGCGTTCACACGCTTCCTTCCCAACCTCTTCCTCACCGGCCGCTCTCTTCTGGACATTCAGGTTTCTTCCCACGTCTAAAATAGTGAGAGTTCCAGTGTGGACCTTCTCCGTGGAACTCAGAAGTGCCGACCTTCCGCGGCGTAAGATTGGCAGCGCTACCTAGCGGCAGGCCACGGCACTATATCTCTTCACCAGGGCTGTTTGTCTGTCTCTCTGGTGGACCGTCAATTGTTCGAAAATAAACATCGATCAAGGACTTACGCTTATTCATTGAAGGCATTTTTCTCATGCTCGGCTTTACTTACAGACAAAGAACATTTCTAAAGTAATTAACCACTTCCGGAAACCTATGCAATTAGCACCTGATTGCATTCATTCCACTACATGCACACATAATTCTACAGCATACAGGCGCGTGCATCGAAAAATCGATATGTGATAGGCTGTAGTGTCAAACCGATTTGTACCTTGATCGATAATCGGTCCAAAATACCGACGGGGGGGTGGGTTAAAAGTTTGTTTTTCTGTTTTTTTTTTTTTTTTTACTAAATGTAAAACGCGAGAGTCTCTCGGGCCGACCCCGAAAGTGTTTCCGGTTGTGTGTGTTGGGGGTAAACTGTCAGACATGAGCAGCCATGCATTTTGTTTGCGTAGCCTCCGATGGGAGATGGACGAATGATGTAGTCTGATCCATCCAAACAGAAACCCTAAACCCTCTTAATTCCCTTTCACATTTTCTTGGAGACGAAATAAAAAGAAAAGATTTACCTTTGCCCCGGTCTTTAAAAATATATGCTTTTTTTTTTTTATTTATCATAAGCTGCCGAGGTATATTTCGAGTGGAATCTGGAAATTTTATTTTTGGTTGGGCTGGAAGGGATCGGCCCCTTTTTAGTTACTAAAACAGGAAAAAGCAACAACAACAACAACGTAAATACTGTCAGGTTTCAACGATATTTCAGAAAGCAAGCGGAGACTCGGCCAGAGCCATGCTAACACACGGATCCAGATTACTGCCTGCTCCTGGTAATACCAGTCCTCCTCCGAGTGGGGTCCCACACAGACAAATAGTAAGGAATGGTTCACGCCGAGAACAAGACCCCTGCCACCGGTAGCTTCGCTCCGGCTGCTCTGAGCTTCTCGTATGCAACGGTTAGCTGGAAGAAAGCAGAACAGACGGGTGCCAGACAAGTACACGCGTTGGGGGGGGGGTTCGGTGGGACAGGATATACCGCAACAGCCCGCCGCCCCCTCGTAAAGAGCAGATAGCTGCATAACTTCCTCGCTAAATACGTTCACCGGCGTCTGCTAATAGCGCCAAGACCAACAGGTGAGAGAGAGAGAGCGCGCGCGCACACACCCACACACTAGAGCAAACCACAGAACCGGAAGAAACTCTCACCACCTGATATCCAGAATCCTACTACCGTCGCCTACTGTTCGGATCCCATCGCTGCCACTATAAATAGCCACACAACCACCTACAACCAACACAGGTTGGTATTACTAGTATTACCGCAACCATCGCTATCACTGCAACTATCTAACAAGTACTATTACTATTATAATAAATACTATTGAAATCACCGGTGCTATTATTTGTGCTGATTCTGTCGCGCAGCTAATGCTACCATTATTATTTCCGGTCGCTGGTGCCGCCATCTGTGGTAACTCTCAATCTGAGGAAAGCCCTGGCTGATAAATCCCACCTCGCCCCCGTGTAGCTTTAAAATTCTCGTCATTTTTTAAAAAATTTAATATAAACGAAGCACTAATTAATATTTCGTTCAGCGGGGGAAAAAAAGAGATAACCGTAATTCCGCATGAATTGGAATGGGTGGGGGATATAAAACTATATTCCTCATAGTCCAGTTAACTTGGCAAGTTTATGCTTGACATTTATTGGTATTAAAAGAAAGGCATATAGGTATTTCCAGTAATCTACTGTTCGAAATTCAGGCACGAACTGCGGCTGGATCCGCTGAAGCAGCAACTGCACGTCAACATGGCGGGTGACTGACTTATCCCGGTAACGATGGCGAGGTTTAAACAGAGTGAGGACTTAAATGCCCGGAAATCAAAACACTATACGCCTCGCACACGCAGCGTGATGCTCTCATAGAAGCGACTGTTGATGTCGTGGGCTTCATTTCACCCCGAGACTCGTTCGGAAGCTCTGTTCGAGTACGTGTCCCGCCGAGTTTCTGGGGAACGCCGGTGAGTACAGCTTCGTGAACCACCAGGGGCTTCCTCGAGCAGCTTCCTATAGGTTGTTCGGGTCCGAGTCTACCCATTAACTTTACAAAAAACAACAAAAAGGAACAACACCCATGCTATTATTTACCTATTTCCGTCATTAACACTTTCCTTTCGCTTTGTTTTAGACTGTAAATCTTAGAAGGAAACTTTGAAATGAAAAGGCCTCAGTAATTTTACCAAAGTAAATCCACCTGGAGTCGCTAACCCTGACTTTTTCTCAATCTTAACCCTTCCAAACACACACACAACACACTCTCTCTCTCTCCTCTCTCTCTCTGACATCAACTCTCTCTCTGTCTGACGTCTCTCTCTCAATCCATCATTTCTGTGTAGTGACGTCATCTCCCTCCTCTCTCTCTCTCTCTCTCTCGCTCTCTCTCTCTCTCTCCCTCCCCCTCTCCTCTCTCCTATACTCACAAAATATCTCCATTTAAATATATATACGAGTATTTGATTTATCTAAAATAATGATTAAAATCTTTGTCTAAGAAAAAAAACACATTGTACCTAGTACATCGTGTGTGTATGCGTGTGTGTGTGTGTGTGTGTAAGTTTAATTAACTTACGAAGGAAAGATTAAACAAAAGATACTATTTGTTCGGGAACGAAAAGTTTTATAAAATTCCTGATTTTAATTTACATTTAATTTTAAAAAAAAAAATCAAGCGGGAATGGAGCCGGAAAGTTAAAACAAATTACCTTTCGGGTCACAGGAGTCAATCAGCGCATAGAATGTAGAGGAGATTGACCTTACTTTTGTCGAGTCCGGTAATTATTGGAAGCTTCAACGTTTCCGGTCGCTCTATTGGACTTTATTTGGCATTTTCAATGTCTTTTATGGCTTCTCTTATTAAATTTTGTCTCAACTATATATATTTTTTTAAATATTGCGTGGAAATGGTTATTTTATGAGATCTGCAACCCGTGTGCTACAACACCATTATGTAAACCAATCTACGCCATGTCAGGAGATGGGGGGGGAGAAAGGGGAGGGAATTAATTCCGCGCCAGTTTGTAAACACAGCATCTTTATGAGATGTCACGTAACGAATGTATCCTGCCTGTAAATGCATATTAGCAATTTGAGATATTTATTTGCATTTTTACGTCACGGCAACCAAGTAATCAGTAAATATGCAGCAAGGTGCCACAAGGTGTAATGCTCCGTCTATCCACTTATCCTATCCTCTTCATCTTTGCCTGATTCCCGTTTTTGGACGAAAGATCATCTTTACTCCGCTCTTAGTAGCTGACGTACAAACACCACGTTTGCGTGGCATTTACTTCCCATAAATGAGAAAGATAGCAAATGTCACATAAATACTGTTTGTTTGTTTGTTTTTTAAGTAAGAAAGAGAAATAACGAATAACTGCTGAATCTACTAGTTACAAAAGTCATAATCTGGAGGCACCGTACGGTCCTAAAGAGGCTGGGAAAAACGGCTTTTAACCCTTGCAATTATTTCTATTTTTGCGCGTGTACATTTTGAAAAATGACAGCCGACGTGTGTAACTAATACAAGAAATAAAAGACAGCTCTATGAAACTCCAGTTCTGTTGCCCTTAGTTATTTACTTCTGAAAGTCGCTAACGACTGGAATTCTGTTTGGTATTACTAGTGTATCGACTAAGTAAACAGCAGCCACTTCAACACCACTACTGGCCGGAGATTCTTGACGGTGGACAGGTGATATAGGGGAGGTAAGAACTGACATGGCATAGAGAGGGTTAACTTTAACTATTGAAAGGGGGGAAAGGGACACTAGAATATTGGAAAAGAAATCTTTAGAACTTTGAGAATTTTGAATATTCAGAGGTTCAAAATATTAGACTTTCCTCGCAGACATTCAGTAAAATGTCTGATACCTTTTAGTTACATATTTCGGCAGCGGTTCCCAAATTAGGGGTCGCCACAAGAAGAGATGACCCCACGAACTCGCCAAATATCATGATTATTTCCACGCAACATCTGATCTTTTGACTGCTGCTGACATACCGACACCTGGAGATGCAGTTATTCTGTGGCCTAGAATGCAGAAATGGCATTACTCCTATTTGAGGGAAAGATAGAAATTCTCCTGGACTCCCCACTTTCAGCAGGTTCCTGCCTGCAGGTTTCTCTGAGGCTCCTGGAAAGTTGGAGTCACAAGAATTTGTTTTCGTGGCATCTGGGGGTCACGTTTATTAATAGAAAAGGATTGGGGACTGGGAACTGCTGTATTTCGGTTTTAAAAAGCGATATAAGATTCTTAAGAGTAGCTGAAACATGTGCAACTCTCGATATTAGGAACCATTTCTTTAGTAATGGAACCGTGGACGACTGCAATAAATTACTAACATTTGTTGTCACCGGTGACATTATTGGCTGGTTTGAAAAATACAAAAAAAAAACGTTTTTAAAATTCCCTTATTCCGAAAGGCTTCGTGCTATTTAAGTACAAAGTGAATTAGAGTAGGCTTGCCTCTAAAACTAAACATAACCAAGATGAAACATTCGGTCTTCATTGAACAGTGCCGTGTTGGTTACTCCAATTTCATGTTCTGACGATGTGAGTGAAGGAAGTTCTTGAAGAACACTGATTTCTGTAACCGTGATCTCCCACGACAATTAACGAGATACACGCCGAGCCACTTTCTGGTATCCGGCCGTGATCCTGAGGTGAGTTCCAGCCGCCAAACCGGACGCCATTCAGCCGCATCCGAATCAATGAGAGCTCGCGGCGGAATTTCTTTTTAGGATTTTTATTTATCTCTTGTGGTGGAACGAAATAAATGAATTATATTATCAGCACGAAATAGTTAAAAACAAACAAAACCGGAGTTTGCTATATAGATACGCTGTTGTCCGTATAAACGCCTTAAAAGTAAGAATCTCGAACAAGATCCCTGACACGCCATTAAGCTCCTTCCCCCCACCCGCTTCACCTTAAAGCGCCGTGCATCGTGGCCCCTTGCACATCTGTGCTTCACAACCGAGTGCCACACAACGCACTACCTGGCAAAACCATGGCGGTCATCACCCATGGCCGCACTTTCCCGCCAGGTCCGAATGAAACTCCATTCTACCTTCCACAGATATGACGTACAACATGGCGTTGTGTCTCACGGCGTCTCGCGCGAGGCGCGACGGTTTGCGATCTACTTGGGGAAGACAATCGCGGTGTCGCCATACGTACCTTAGCAGTACCGGAAATTAAGACGAACTCGAATTTTCTTGAAGATCAATGATATGGGTGATTTATTGCAAGTGCTTTTTTTTTTTTTAAATTTATTATTGTAGAGTGAATAAAGTCTGTTTAGTAACAAGGTTCAGCGCTCCTTCAAACCGCCGGCCGCAGCGACCCCTTTGTTCACTCACCTCGCTGGACCCTACACGGTCACCAGACCAGTAGATTTCTCCCCAGCCAACCCCGCTTACAAATCATAAGTCTGCTGCTGTCCAAGACGACTCCTGGCACTTTTCATAAATCCGCGTCCGCCCCGCCGTTCTACATCTGACCACGGCGATCGGTCCGGGCTCAGATGACTGGCCCGAGACCACGTGATTAACGGAGCACTTAGTTCTGGCCACGATTCGAGGCGGCGACTTCGGCTTTTCTCGAGGAAGGGATCGCCACCAAAAGTCGTTCTGCCGCTAAATCGCAATGACTAGGGACCGACTCCGTTTTACCGGAATCAGGTCTGTCGCTGAGGTTTCTCTGTCAACGTCAGAACGCAGTGCCAGCGCCCCGAGATTTTCTCCATGTCACACAGGGGTCGGGACAGGCCGGGGTTTGACTTGTTTTCTTTTGTTGGTGTTGTTGTTTTTCATCTCGGGGCGGCGGGAGGGGTTTTTTATATTTCTTCAAGGGGTCCTCCACCCCCTCCAGCTTCTTACGTCGACCTGCGGAGTGTCAGAGCTGACGAGAGATGAACTCCCCCCACGCCCCAAATCCGCGAAATGATGTTAAACGGCTAAAATCTTCTCTCCCCCACCCTTCGGTCCCCTTCCGAGAAAAAAAGGTGTAGATGGTGGTCTGGTTGTTTTATACATTGCATCTTGTACTTTTTATGTCCCCCTCAATTGACCCCCTTGAGACTAATGGACCAAATGACACAAACCACACCACTCGTGTTTTGACTTGCGGGAAATTCTCCAACACTGCCGATCTTTGAGCCCCCTAAAATTCCCTTCTTTCTCTTCTCTTTGTTTCGCCTTTTTAATTTAAAGGGGTGTGGGCGGGGGGGGGGGGAGCTCTTTTAGTTTTTACCAGGGGACAGTTGAGACAAATTTTAAGAACTTCAATTCTTATTAAGTAAAAGCAAGAAAACGCAACTGGCTTCAGCCAAGATCTAAGGGATTTAAATGCAAACTTTTAGAAAAGTCGATCTGCATAAAGCAGCGGAAGTGCAGCGTAACTTCCGCATTACCAAGCCACCGTTAAGGTTGCTCCATGGTGACCATCCTGAGATTCTGTAGTAGAAGAAATACGGTAATCATCTTAGGTTACCGCAGTGGAAGCAGCAGTAGAACGGACCATGTGGTTTTGAAATGAAAACGATCAAGATTATCAATTTCCGTCGGCGGATAATCGGGCACCGGAAACCGATTATTTTTTTTTTTTAATTTCTACGCCCAGTATTTGGAATCGCTCCCTCAGTGGAACGTTACATACAGACCGGAAGCTGCAGCTTACCGCTCCGGACAATAGGTTACCTTTGGTTCCGGAAATTATCTGAACTTTGCCGAAATTTTCCACGGCTGCGGGAATTTCCAGAAAGTATTTATTTCTATTAATCCCCCCCACTAGCTTAGATTTCTTGAAATTAGAAGTCCATTTAATTCCTTTTTTATTGAGGGATAACTGATCTTAAAATCAACATTTCTAATATATTGCTTCTTCCTTCTAAGAATTTATACAACGAGAAAAAAGAATCAATGCTCTAAAACAAAGGAAAAATTTGTTTAAATACAATCAGGTAGTTCCAAGAACTTTATGTGTCGAATAGTTTCGTGCTAACGACCCAGATTCTCAGATATGTAAGGAAAGTGACAACAAACCCGGTCTGCGAATGTGAAATATCCGCAGTTCCATTGTTCAAAGAGCGTGTTATACATTAGTCGCGTGCCCCCCCCCTGTGCCAAACAAACGAATGACAGGTGTGTAGTCCTTAGGCTGGTGTTGCGCAGCTTACCAAAAATCGCTTTGGCATTCCGGTAACTCGGCTCGGAGAGATAGCGCGATTCTTTTTTGGGGGGGCGCAGCGGTGGACCTCGGTACGCCCTAGCATCGGCGCTATCTACGAGTCTCCAGTGTATAGGTCGCGCGCTCTCAGCGGCAGACATGTTTTTAGGGACTAAAGCCGTCTCCCTCCACCACATCCTTAAACACGTATCGCCACTGCTCATGGTTAGACTTCAACGTCGAAATCACTAATCACTAATTAACATTTAAAAAAAAAAACAAACAATCAATTAGATATTTTTGCTCGGCTACTTCACAGTTGGTGTTTATCCCAGAGTAGTAACGCCACAAGCGCCCCCACGCGGACGCCACGCAACAGTAGCACAACTATGACGCACGCAGTTCCTTCAGTAGGCCAGTGTACTTTGAAGAAAAGTGGTTCGTTTTTTTGCGCGTAAAAAAAATAGCCTAAATTGTAATTGTACTAAGTACTTAATATTTTACCGAAAGCCTGGTGATAAATTGAACTGCATCGCAGTTAGTGAAACGTGAAAGAACAACAACTCATACTCGACGACTCGCTCGAGTTTACGACTCTCAGCCTCCATTACTTCGCTCACGCACTAATAACCTTTCGCCCAAAATACGGAATACGAATTGTAACTTGACTGCTGATTGTGTTGTGCTGTGGTGGCGATATTCGGCAAAGAAAGAAGCCCCCTAACAGCTCCTCAGCCAGACGAAGCGGGTCTTGTATATTTTCACAGACAGCCAGTTGTACAGGCGCCTCTCGAACGAAACCCTGAACCGCAACTTTAGGAATAAAAGCTGGTCCATTGTTGACAGTCACAATTTCTTTTTCTTTTCCTTTAGAAAAACCAAAAAAAAAAACAAATTCTCTCGTACTCTCCATTTTCCCCGGTTGTGCACTTAGATCCAAGTTAAGAAGATAACAACATCGCGATAGTATAGAATCCTCTTTTGAGTGAGTGGTGTGTGTGTGTGTGTGTGTTGTTTTTAACTTTAAATTTAAAAAAAACGAGTTAAAATCAACGGCCGGTCACGAAGAAAAAAGATCCGTGGCGAAATCCTTTAATTGGCCAGTTTTCCACTTTAAATGAGATGGAATAATGAGTATTCGCCTGAGAAGCTTCGTGTATAGTTGTCTGACGCTAAATACCGACCATAGTTCATGAGAGGAGCGCAGGGAGGTCTCTCTCTCTCTCTAAAGGGGACCGCCTGATCTCTGCATTATCTCCGGTTAGTATATTTACGAAGCTCTCAGTATTCTAGATTCTTTGTCAGACGTTTTGTATATTTGATATCCTATCGTCAGTTTTGTTAAATAAATAAATAAATATATACATTTTTTAAAAAATAAATATTGCGTGTACTGCAACCTTAATTGTGGATTTACGAATGCAATATCTCGTATTTCACTCATAGATCAATTTATTAATGCAGTTAAATGTGCATAACCATAATCATTTGTAAGAAAACAAATGTAGCATATATATTATGTACAGTGTATATTATTTGAGCTTTTGTCAAAAAACGTTTTTTTTTTTTTTTATCGAAGTAGCTTCCTTTATACATAATTATTTCTTTAGTGAGCTTACAATTGTGGCCGACAGTGTAGATATCCTTTTTATCAGTACAGTGAATTATCCAGTCTTAGCATAAAATCATAAACGTCTTTTTAGGCACAAACTATGAAGTAGCTGTAAAACGAGGACAGCATTTACAAATTTCTTTTCTTACGTTTTATTTAAGTTTTTATACTTTTCACTTAAAAGATAAAACATCGTATAACATAAAAGAGATATTTTTTTTAAAAAAAAAATTGTAAAAACTAATTTACGTTTTCGCTTCTTTACTAAAATTGTACATGGTCAACAATTAATAATTATACGGGAGATAACTCTATCTCTCCATCTCTCTCTCTCGCTCTCTCGTCTCCATCTCTCTCTCCTCTCTCTCGTCTCCCATCTCTCTCTCTCTCTTCTCTCTCTCTCTCTCTCTCGCTCTCTCTCTCTCTCTATCTCTCCTGCTGGTCTCTCTCCTCCTCTCTCTCTCTCCTC